>QJOA01000130.1:0-124771 GCA_004155915.1 Monosporascus sp. CRB-9-2
GGGGCGGCGCCGTGCGCGGCGAGGTGCGGAGGGCGCGGCGCGAGTTCGCCGACTCCGCGAGGGGGACCCTGGCGCCGGCGCTGCGGACGTGGAGGCGCGGCATGGCGCGTAGGCTGCGGGCCGCGGCGGGCGTCTGTCTGCTTGTCATCGCGCTAGCGCTGGGCATGTGGGTGCTCGGGTTCCTGGCCCTCGGGATCGCGGAGAAGGTGCTGGGAGAGGGGGACGAGGGGGTGCCCGATGGGCCGGTGTACGTCCTGGTCGAGAACTACCGGAGCTGGTGCGTGGTGTAGCGGTGCTGAGGTGGGGTGGATGGGTTGCGTACGTTGTTGGCCAGGGAAGATGAAGAGGCGCTGAGTTTTGAAAGTCCCTTGAAAAGGTGGATAATGACTGACTGTTGCGAGGGGAGAATCAAGTTGGACGAGAACTGGGTATCAGGCCAAAAAGAAACAGGGGTAGAAAGAGACCATCGATATAATGACCGTCTAACGGTCAGCACGGGCAGCACCGAGAATGCGGAGATGCCGCTGGCAAATCACTGGAATAGAGAAGCCATATCCTTCCAACTACAGACCACCGTCCATTCATCACTGGCAAAGGAGACGACGTTAGAAATTAGAAATGTACTTCCATTGGGCAGAGTGCCGGGAAACGAACATCAAATGCAATGCGATTAAGACATCCCGCCCATTTCTAATCTCGACGGCCGGCCTGGTTACACGTCCCGGGCATCCTCCCCTGAAGAAGTCAGTACAGTTCGCACCCCATCCAGTCCATGCCTTAAATACCCAAGCTGAATTCCACGCCGACGTCAATCTCCCGTGCTGTGCAGGTGTCAGCTCGGTTCCTCCGCAAACGGGATCAGAGGGATAACTTACCCATCTTCACAACCTTGGAGAGCTGTACGGACTTCTCCGCGGCGCTCTGCAGGTCGTCGATGGAGAAGATCTTCATTCCGGAGTCGTTGATCAGCTGGTGGGCCTGCTCCATGTTGGTACCTTGCAACCGGGCGATGATGGGCACCTTGAGGTTCAGGGCCTTGACGGTGGCAATGAGACCGTGGGCAATGGCATCGCAGCGAACGATACCACCGAAGATGTTAACGAAGATGGCGGTAACCTTGGGGTCGCTCGTGATGAGCTCGAAAGCCTCCTTGATGGCAGCCGGGGTGGCACCACCTCCGACATCAAGGAAGTTGGCGGGCTGTCCACCGTTCAACTTGATAATGTCCATGGTAGCCATGGCGAGACCGGCACCGTTGACGAGGCAGCCGATGTCACCGTCGAGCTTGATGAAGTTGAGGCCGGACTCGGCGGCACGTACTTCCTCGGGGTCCTCCTGGGAGGTATCCCGCCACGAGAAGACCTCCTTCTGCCGGTAGGCGGCGTTGTCATCGAAGCCGAACTTGGCGTCCATGCACAAGACCTGGTGGTCCGAGGTCTCGGACAGAGGGTTGATCTCGATCTGGGTAGCATCCTTCTCGACGAAGATCTTGTAGAGCTTCTGGATGGTGTCCTTGGCCTCCTCGATACACTGCTCGCTGAAGCCGAGCTTGGTAGCGACGTTGCGAGCGATCTCGTCGGTCACGCCGGTGTTGATGTCGATGTAGGTAGTGTTGATGGCGTCGGGGTTCTCCTTGGCGACACCCTCAATATCCATACCACCCTGGGAGGAAGACACGATGACGGGACCCTGGGACGCGCGGTCCATCAGGATGGCAAGGTAGAACTCGCGACGGGCGAACTTGCGCTCGCAGATGTAGACGGAGTTGCAGAGGCGGCCAGCCGCACCAGTCTGCTTGGTAATGAGCTTGTGGCCGATCATCTGCTCGGCGAACATCTTGGCCTCAGTAGGGGAGTAGATGACGCGAACACCGCCCTTCAAGCCGTTGTCGAAAGTACCCTTGCCTCGTCCGCCGGCCAGGACCTGGGCCTTGATGACCATATCATCAGTCCCGATCTCCTTGGCGATCTTCTCGGCCTCGGCGGCGGTTTTCGCGTTGGAACCCTTGGGAACTCCAACGCCATACTGGAGGGCTGTTGTCAGTACGAATTGGCGAAAGAAGGCGGTACATCGATGTGGATATGTACCTGTCGCAGTAGGTCGGCTGAGAGATATTCGTGGATACTGAGGTTTCTCCGTTGTTGCTGTGCGAGACCGGGGAATCTAGTAGAGGGAGCGAACTGGGGCTGTTTCGAAAAAGCAGAGGTTAGCGTGTTGAATTCTTATAAAGGTAGAAGCACCGTACGGCTAGGAGGGCAAGCCGAGCTGGACCATCACAAGCCAAAAATTCATTAATTCAATGATTCGTTCCTTACCTTGGCAGATCGCAGAGCGGACGCCGCAGCACGGCTGCGGGCAAGCTTAAACATTCTGCTACCGTGATGTGCAAAACAAGAAACGGAGAGACTGGTGATGGCCCGGACGAAGGTGCAAGCAAGCTGGGCGAATAGAAGAGGGAATGTCGACGAGCTGTTTTTCTGTTACTGATATGCACAATGTTATCATTGGTTTGGATGGAAGTTTGGATACCTCGAAAACAACAGGCCGGGCGCTAAACCGATTCGGGCCAATTCATTCTCGGGTCAGAGCAGAACACCTTCTTGATACCGGCAGCGCGGGAAAAGCCGGTTTACATTACATCCTGATCTGACCCTGGTCCATTTCTTCTCGCTGAAAGCTAATACGTACCAAGGTAGGTACTAAAGTCAAATCTCTCGCGTGCTTTCCCCGCCACACTTCCAGGGCACGCGAGTGCATCATGCGTTGGAGGCGGCGACTAGGTCTTTTTATAGGACGGTCGAGATTGCCAAAGCCTGGAGGCGGATCAGATAGGAGCATCATATGGAAGGCATCGTGAAGTAAACTATATATGGGATGCAAGCATATATTTACATGCTAAAGGCCCTCCACTGTATGGCTGACGTAGGGGACTCTCTTGCCCACTCAATAGAGCTAAGTACCGACCAATATATGAATAGCGGCGCCGCGCAGCTCTCTCCAGAACCATGTTCTGTTTAAAGTATGCGTACCTAACCTAACGCAATCTTGAAATTCAAATTCGGCCTGAAGCCTGACACTTCTTCACCTTTGAAGATATCACAAGAAGGGAAATCTCTTCATTCAGGGGCTGGGATTCTTACGAAGTCCCGAACCAAGTGTACAGTGTTTAAGCATCCTGGGGCACAATACACACGGAATCACTATCTTATCTCTGAACCCCATAAATTTATTCCCAAGCTACACCAGCAGCTCACATCTGGATGTACTCAGTACGATGTTGCTCAAGCTGCGCAAGAGTGCATTTTCCCACAACACAGGTATTTGGGACTCGCGTAAATCGTAACACAATGATGCGTCGGTAACACAGACGGTTTTGCTCTGTGCACACCCCGACAAAGTCTGCCAATCCCAAGCCCCATCAACCAACCCGTTCCAAGACCAAACAAAAGAATGGCGACGCCCTCCAAACACCCCCCCGCAAAGAGCGACGGCGGGAACCCGGCACCCAACTTCGCTGCGACCATGAACAAGATCCAGCTGCTCTGGGACACGCGCTCGTGCATCGCGACCGCCTCTCTGCACTCCTCCTCTCGCATCAACACCAACAACGCCACGACCCCAAAGACCAGCGGCGGCGCGTTCTCCTCGCTAACCAGCATCACTTCGACCAGCGCCACCCAGGGTGACGACCAGGCTGCGCTTAGACGCCGTCGCCTCGAGGAGGAAGAGGCCGCGTTCGCGGAGGAGCGGGCGCTGGACCCGAACGCGGGGATCGGGATGCGCTCTTCTACCAACTCGAACGCGAACGCGGTAGCTAGGAGCCGTGAGGACAGAATGCTGCGCGGCCGGCTGCTGGGGAAGCGGGGGAGGGCGGCCGACGGTACTTCTGGTCCGGCCCGGGGCGCCGCGGAGAAGTACGCGCGCGATGACGATGACGAGGACGAGGAGCCCGGGAGGAGCAGGCTTGGGAGGGCGAAGAAGAGGCGCGTGCACCGGGAGACGGAGGCAGAGGCGGAGGTTGAAGGGAACGAGAACGAGAACGGGGAGGTACATATGAAGGTCAATATGGGGGGTGCGGCGGAGGAGGGGATGCCCGATGTTGCGAGCGATAAAAAGGCCGAGGAAGCCACGGGAGCAGGGAAGGGGGAGGGAGGGGTCCGGGGAGACGACGGGACGGAAGACGGGGCGGATGGTGGCAAAGCTGGCGGCGATTCGGGCGCAGTGGGCAAGCGGCCGGAGGAAGGAGACAAGAGGGGACGGGAGAGCGCCGAGGGCGCGGCGGCGTCGAAGAAAAAGAAGAAACGGAAAAGGAAAAAGAATAAGTTCTAGGCTGCTTCGGTTAACGCGGAGTGAGATTATCGTCGATTCAGGCTTAGTCCGGTCAGGGACAGCACATTATACATTTCAAGGCAAAAAGCCGATACCGTGACTTGTACTGGCTAGCACCGACGTTCTCAGATGCGGAGCGGGAGAGACACGTCCGCTCCTCATCTAGACTTTGTAACCGAACTAGTGTACATGATTACGGGATTACGAATATCCTCCACGATACTCCCAACACAAGCCCATAGTTAAGTTAAGCCAGCCGGTTTTCCTGTTGCTCACATCCGGACCGAGGGGGAAACAAAAACCGGGTAGCCCACGGTGGGTACCACAACAAGATATGCCTCTGTGTATCCTGTCTCCCAAGAGTCAACTTAAAGCCAAAAAGTCCTATACAATGGCCATCCCATTTGTGCGTGGAGAATAGACAGACTGTGGAGAAGTAGGCACGAACGAGGTTAAAAAAGGTGAAAAGTATCTCTCTCTAGTTGCGACATGTCATGCGATCCGGCCCAATCCAAGAGTAACTCAAAACGTGTATCCGGGTCACCTGAGGTTCTGGTATCTTTAACGCGCAGGTATTTATCCAAGAAATAACGGCCCGTGTCGAAACAAGAGATGCGACTGAGTAGCGAAAATGAGAGAATCGTATCATGCGTTACCGGGCTGTCGTTGAACAACATATCGCCTTCGTAGTCCTGAAAAGTTGTGGTATACCGCGCTGCGCTTCTCTATATCAAAGCAAAATTCCTCCGTGTACGGTATTAGGTGCTGCATCAGAACGATCGTCCAGCGTTGGCTGATGGGGATGATGATGATGATGCGTGGAATGTATGGAATAACCGAGCAGCTAGTGTGTCAGTGCAGCCGCTTGCGCTTGCGATAGTCGTCATCTGACCGCGGGTCCTCCTCATCTCGCTCGTAAGTATCAGTCGGGTTGAGGATGTGCGCCATGCTGCCCCTCCGGGTCGGCGGCAGGGAACTGTCCTTGACGGCCAGATTCTTATTTTCCCGGCTAGCCGAGTTCCAAGACCAGCTGCTGAGGCTTTCAATGCCGTGTATGCCGTTTGAGAAAGGAGGTGGAGTCGCCGGCCGGGAATGGGATTGTAGGGTACCGGCCGAGGGATAGTGCACAAACGACTCCCGGACCCGCGGATCCTCCACAGGCGCGCGACTAGGGGAAGGTGGCCAGTGCAACGGCGGCGGGCCGGATGGGGGGTAAGCCGGCTGGTTAGCCTGCCAACCGTGCGCCCGTATGTCAGCCGATGTGTGGCGTCTGGCCAGACCGCCCGGTAACGGCTCCAGTGACGTGTGCTGGTGAGGTGCAGGGGCCGGCGGCGGTGGCTGTGGCCGCAACGGAGAAGGGGAGGACGGGGCGGTATTGCCGCCGATCGACCCATACGGTCGGCGAGAGTTCACCGAAAGGTTCGACGGTACTGCTGGCCGATGGAAGTTCCCGCGCGATTGGGACATGCCTACTCGGCGCTGATCGTCTTGCGGCAGTTGCCGGGGAGACACGGGGAGATTGTCAATATTTGCGAAATACTGACTCCTGCTCGAATAGGGCGGCTCTTGCGGGTCGTCGAGAGATCTGAAGTGATCCGATTGGCGTTGGATTTCGCCTTGCAACGCAGCAACTAAACCGACATTAGATAACGCTATAGCATGATCTTTGGTGTTCTCACCATCTCTATGGATAGGAGTATCGTGGGGTACAAGAGAAAGGACTGTCCGGGACAGCTCGTGATTATACTGCAGGAGGCGGTTCACTGTTTCTACCATGGCTTGCTGTTTGATGTGCATGTAATGTGCAGCGTCCTCGCTACGCTGCAGCCTGGAAGTCAGCTCGAACAATGTGTTCTCGATACTCGACAGCCTCGGGTCTGAGCCTTCAGGCAGCGGCGGTACGGGCTCGGCAGGAGTGCCCGGATGCGAAGGCGTTGTTTTCTGGTTGTTATACTCTCGGTGGACAAGAGCGTGTCGAGAAGCCCTCCGTTTAATCTCACGCAACCCAGCCAAGTCCCCTCTCTTAAAATTACCATTGCCATGTTTAAATTCCCAGAGCGCCGAGTCGGGATTGCCGGTATGGAAGACATCGCTCACTACAGCGCCTATCAGTCGAAAAGCCTCCTTTGCAGCGTAATCCACGCGACGAACCTTTGTGGAACCCATACATATTCAGCTGGCGCACGAAGGACGAGATATTGGTGTGTTTGAAGTACTGGCTGCATGTCTTCAGTATCAGTTCGCCTTTTCGAAGCTCCTGGACACCTACGCAAGAACTTTAGAGAAGTCGTGCGAAGGCGACATAACAAAACTCTCCTCGGACGCTGACCAGCTAATGAGATGTTGAATATTCGGATCCTCTAACATGCTGCCGAGAACTTAGCAAATCGCGAACTATATTCCTCCGTCCCACTATCGGAACTAGACATACTTGTAGAGCTTGTGGATGAACGCGGTCTGGACGATCTTCGGCTGGTGAACTGCAGCTGCGGCGGGTGCGGGCATTGCCCTTGAAGCCGTCAAGGACGAGATATGATCTTTCGACGCCGCCGCATTCTGACGCTCGGCGGGATCGAGACCTTCCCGTTCGGGACTCTTACTCGAGGTCTGCGTCCGTGTGGGCGGCGCGGAGGGATTGGTAGGAGTCGTGATCTCCATCGGATCGCCCGCGGATGGCGAAGGGGCTGACGTCTTTATGGTGGGTGTCGGCGTAGGACTGGTAATAATGGGAACCGTGCGTACGACCATATTCTCTTCCGGATCGCTTCCGAGGGCGTTACGCGGCATACGCTCCGTGGAGGAAGCCATAAGTACCGTCGCGGGCGGGAGCGCACGGTCCGAGGGGGTGTAAGGCTAACTACCCAGCAAGAGCAAGGAGAGGGAGCGAGGCTAATAAAAAAAAGAAAGGAAAAGGAAAAGGAAGGAAAGGTATTACACTACTACATAAAGGCAGGGGCGCAGACGAAATACCCGATTTCAGAGCCTCTATGTCAAAAGAAGATGTAGAACGATGAACGGCATCGCTCCTGGTCGGCGGACAAGCTCGTGGCACACGACAGGACGGGTATGTAGTTATTTAAGCTCCCTGTTCGCGGGTCCAAGCTAGTATAAATCGACTTTGCCGGATCCCGAGCCGGTGACATGGGTTTCCCTTTTGGTCTGCTTTGGCGTCTCTCTCGGATTGAACTGCGACCGGCTGTCATCAGTGTCAGCCTCGCAGGTGGTTGATAACTGCTGCTGTATTAGTAAGGTAGCATCGGCAACCTTGTATAATAGGGTGTCGTTTCCAGCTTGTGAGACAGGAATCTAACTGTTAGTAGAGAAGCCCATCAAGCAAGCAAAGCAGAGGAAACGGGGAGTTTAGACAGTTGACGCAAGGCTTGGAAGGGGATAAAGCCAAAGTCCCGTAGGGTTAGATGATCTCCGCACGATTTGTGGAATTTTTTTTTTAACAGAACCAACTAACTAACGATATATTGCGCTTCGTCAATCGAGATACTAATGGAAGTCGCTGTCGCTATTGATGCTACTGCCGCCACCGCACTACAACGTGCCCCATGTAGGTACCTACTAACGCAATGGTGTTTTGTGTGGGGCGATAGATATACGCCACCTGCAGTAACTGTCTGTACGTACATTCTGTACTTGGGAGGCCGCTGGATGTAGGTCCAAGTAGAAAGAAGGTGCTATACTGGTATTATAAGCTTGTAGTTTGGGGCTACTGCAAGAGTCTCAAATGGAATCATGCAGCTTCTCTGGGCGTCATGTTGGTCTCATGCAGAGCTATCAGATAATCAAGGGGGGGTGTCTACTAAGGTATATACCGTGGTGGTGCACCGTACCTCCTAGAGTACCAATTAGCATAAGCAGTAGCCGGAAGTGGTTATAGCGCTAACCTGAAATGGATATGCGTTCCATTAAATACAGATTTTCCAATAATTTGATTCGTTCTAAAACCCCCATTTATACCACCACGGACCAGAATTGCGCTTGCCAGTTACTGCGATGCGAACTTGGCACTCTAGAGGTAGGACGTCAGCATATGAGTAGTTGAATGGATATCTTAAGTCGTAGAAAAGAGAGACTGAGAAGAAGCACAGCAGCCCGGTCTATTTTACCAACGAACAATAGATTACAGGGAACTCCCTCGTAAATATAACTGGTAGTTAATCGGGTGTCGGTATATACCAACTTACAGGATGATTAATACACTGGCCGCTGGAAGATACGGACAATTAATACACTAGCCGCTGGAAGATACGGACAATTAATTGACTCTTGAGCTTTGGCCGGTTCCAGGTACCTACTTTTAGTACGGAAGGGTTCGACACATTATACGGGGTACCTAATGAGGAGCTAACCGGTAGCCCCCACATCGACTCTTTTCCTGGAATTGCCAGCTTTGGAATCTTGGGGGCAAAACGAATCTTCGTACAATACAACCACAACAGCTAGGGGTATTCTTTGTTAGCTACCTTACCCGGTTCCACTACATACAGAGCCAGGTAACTCCCATATAAATTTGTATGGGAATAAACCTGCTCTGACGGTTTTGTCGGTGCATGCGGCTATTCGCAACGTGATAAGATCGACCTTGGGCGAAACGCCAATACATAGTCCATACAAATATCTATGGGAATATACCTTCTAGCCTTATACGGCATATATTGAACTAGTAGAAGTAACTAACGAAGAATACACAGTATCCAGGGTCATTTTCTGTTAGTTACCTCCAAGGGCCCAATTTCCCGCTATCTAGGGTTAGAATGCAAACTCTTATAGAAATTGCATGGAATATGCATTAGCCACTGATTTCCAGATCGGATTTTCAGTCACTTACGATAACGGGAAGCATGAGCAAATAGCTAGATCATTTTCAATTCTATACAAACTGTATGGGAACATACATACACGCACGGTGGACCCGGTGGAGGGAACTAACAGAACTAACAGAAAATACCCCTGGGAGTTGTAACTACAGCACGGCATACGTCTGACAAACTTGAGGATTATATTTGCCTAAATTGTCTGGTTCCCAGTTTCAAAGCTGCCAGTATAACGATTCTACACATAACTAGGTAAGTAGTATCTTCTACCGTAATCTGCGAGTCAGTGGCACATATAAAGTATATTTGGGGGCCTTGTAAGTCTCCTATTACCTAGGTACGTACCCGAGCAAGAATAAATCAGTCAGTTTAGTCCAGGGTTCCTGACTTCGAAATAAAGCGCTATCATTAAAATTGACAATACCCGGGGGGCCACCGGCCCTAGTCGCGGAACTCACTGTCCGGATCATACGTGTATGTAGATGAACTCGAGTCATGGATGTTACTAGTAATCTTCAGGTTTTGTAAAATCGATGGAATCGATATACCTACATATCAGCTCGTCGACCATGTTCAGTTTCGTACCGTTCAGACCTACACTTCCTTAGGTGCAAGAGCGGATGATGGGATCAATATGTCCACATAGGTAGCCTCAATGCCCCCAAGTCTAATTTCTTGCTATCTTACCATTATACGGTTGTTGAGGTGCGTTAATAAGATGTGGGCTCCGGATCAAACCCTCCACTTCCCACAGCAGGTACCCGTGCGAACAAGGAACCACCGAGGAGGTGCCCCTTGCAAGCCGAGGGACATTCGAATCTTCCATGCCGAACCCGGAGACGTGGTCGATACTTGTATACCTCTGTTCCGCGGCTTGCGCGGCGCCCCAGCGACCGTCCTCCATGTCGAACCGTTAATCGACCAGAACTAAACGCGTTTCGGTAACCCCACCACGAATTCTCATTTCACCTATACAAACTAAGTGCACTGGCGGAGCAGGGCTGGATAATCGCCATAACATCACCATTATTATCACTACAATATCATACCGACGTCACTGCAAATATTAAGACCATATACCCGAATGGGGGCCCTTTCGACGGCCCCTTAAACCCCCGGGGGCCTTAGCCCTAACCCTAACCACCTCACCCCAACCTTAACGGTTACGGTAGCTACCTAATTAGGTAGCCAGATGTTAAAGGCTGAAGTACTTCTCCGGTAGCTTGGTACGGGTGATTTTCGACGGCGTCGGTGATTACCGGTGGGGTCGCCAAAAAGCGTTTAGTTCCGGTCGATTAACGATTCGATATGGTGGACGTAGCTGGGGCGGTTCCGCGGCCCCGTATCGTCAAGCACTATGTTATCCACCACACCATGAGGAAACAGCATCATTGAGCGAGATCCCAGCATCTCAGTAAGCAGACCCAACTCGCCCCCAGCTAAAGCATGTAAGTTCATGCATACTTCGTACATACATCCATACGGGGGTTAGTAGAATTCTGGAACGCCGTGTGGGGCTCAGGCACTTCTCCTCCTTCCAAGATACCCGGGCAGAGGTCCAGCATCCGCTAACTACTACGACGGGGATAGATAGGCATGTAGGTAAAATTCTAGATGGCAGCGGGAAAAAAAAGGGGGGGGGACAACCAGGCTCATAAAGCCTCCCTGAGAACCCCGACTCACTGGTTAACCCGGCTGGCAGCCTTGCGAGCCCGGCTGATCATTCGGCCGGCAACGGCAACGGACGAATGAAACGGGCGAAACGGGGGAGGCATCGAGGTATGCCCAGATCGGGGTCGATCTGCTGCTGTTTGCTGCTGCTTTTGGCTTTCACTGTTGAATTATCTACCAAGGTATCTCTCTACCTGGTATTATTGTATCGTACAGCATCTAGAACCACCAGCTGCTTCTTCTACCGCTTGCATTGGCTACCTTACCATCCAGTGCCTTGCATGAGTCGCATTCCCACCGGCCAGCAGTGGGAACTCCCATCCTGCCAACCGCCCTTGCAGAAGGAACCCACCCAAATTACCATCACTACCACCGTTACTATCACTATCACTACCGTCGCCGCCGTGGCCGCCACTTCTGTCTTCTGGGGCCTTCTCACCCCCAAGTTCAACTTGAGCCAACTCGATACGACACAACGTCGTATTCACTCCAACCTGTTCATCCCTATTCGACCAGAGATTGGGTGTGGGTATTCCCTTATTTAAACCACGAGACAGCCCTGCTACCGGGCTATTTCGGTAAATGTTTCAGCTCAGCTTACCAACTCTCATACCCTGCAGCTTGAGTGGACGGTGATTTCTCTCACCACTCCAACACGCAGCACGGGAACCAGCCCGACGCAACGTCATTCATCCTTGCACAACCGGGACTTAGATTGAACCTTCTTGCTTGCGCGACCTTACGCCAGACATGACTTCTCGCGCATAGACTTCGTGACGGTAACCTCGCTGAAACCTGGCCCCCGACGTACGTCCTCTACTTCGATACAAGAATCAGTTAACCCCAAGCAGGTCGCCAGCCTACAAGGCCCAAGTGCCTATAAATGCCTCAGCTATTATGCGCAGTAGTAAAAGAGCCGGAATGCCATCAAATGATATCTCAGGATTTTTGGCCGCCATCCGTCAGCACCGCTAAGTTGACTTGGATTGGATCCTGACATCATATACTGGCTTGACGGCGTCTCTAAGAACGGTGAATGAGCCTGCTTTGTTTCCTTATTGAGATTCTACTTCTTGTTTCTCTTATCGTCCGATCATTCATACGAGGTAGCATGTTTACTACTAATGACATCTCAATTCTATGAATCGGCTTGCAATTCGTCAGGGCAGGGAGAGATGTATGTTTTTCAGCTGAATCCTTAGATGCACGGCGATGCGGTTGCAGCGCAGCAGGGAGACGGCAACACTCATGAATCTCCCATATCACATTCCTCCTCTTACCATGAAGTCCATATACCCTGTGCCGCCCCATCCGAAGCCATTGAAACTTTCAGCAAGGCCAGCCCCCGACCACGGATAATTTCCAGTGCATTGCAGCGGAAACCATATGCCACATGATCCCGCAGTGAACCTGCCTTGCCGGTCTGGTGCTCCGTACCTGTGGCTCCCCACCCACACGCCGCGCGCCCCCCCTCCCCCTTTCAGCTCATGCAAGTGGTCAGCCGGATCTTTGATGTCTTGAGTTGTCTCATATTAACTGGCAGCCTTCTCGGTTCCATCCAGCTGGGCCTGACAGACTGACCGGGATTCTAGAAGCCCGGCATTTACTGGAGTCCCCGAGCTCTGCGAAAGGCAAAGCCACCAGTTGACAAAGAGCGCTCGTGAAATCGTCGTCCAGTCCTGCTTAGGCGATACGTTTCAGTTTCATCGAGGTTGAAATGAACTAGTAGAAGACAACTCCTGGTTTTCTCCTTGGTCTGCAGTCACCGACATGTCTGAACCTGGCCCGGTCATACTTGGTGTTATGTTTTTTATCTGCTGCCCTAAGTTGTAGTGTTCTAATGCAAGCACCTCACGACATCACCCAATCAGCCATAGAAGTAAAAGGTTCTTGGTAGACCGCCAGCGCTCGTAGCTGCTCAGATACCTAAAGAGCTGTATACTCCAGCTCAGTTGCATCCAACAGTGAGATCCTATCAGCACAGCCTTATTAGACCGTTTCCACCAGTAGTGCTACTGATTACTTGAACCTTGTAGAGTCCAGTACGGTTCGTTATTGTATTAATTTCGTGAAACATTAGCAGGTCACGAATTAGAAATACTTTTGTTTAAAGAACACCGAAGCAAGTGAATTGTGGAAGCCAATAGTGCTATCTAGTCTTCGGTAGCGTACAGCTATTCTCCTTATACCAGGAGAATAGGGTCATCCTTTACTTCCTTCTTTCAACTTTGTATAGCATAAATATATCTGTCAGAAACACCAGGTCCGTTCTAACGTGAGATTCCATTTCAAATAAATAAATCTTCCCTCTGGGGTGTTGCCGCCGACCCCCTTTCTCTTTGCCGACGTTAGTGATAACCTTCCCCGGCTTGGCTTGTCTGTTATAGAATAGACTTTACTAAAACAGTCACAGCACTGCATGCTTCCGTGACCCATGAACCGGTGTCACGAGTTGGAAGCGTCCTTGAGGCGCTGGGAGCCCTGGTTCACGGTCGGCTGATAGGTGGGCAAGATCTTCACGGCGGGAGGGGGGCCGGAACGAGTGCGTTTCTCGAACTTGGCCAATGTGTAGAAGACCCCGCCCCTGGTGAAGCCGTTGGTCATGGCCGAGACGCCGCCGAAGGTCGGAGGCACGTCAGAGAAGCCCAGACGCTGACGGCAATGGGCAGCTTGTTCATCGCGCGCCAAACATGAAGTACGCCGTTGAAGAGGTGGTGCACTACCAGGCGGAGCAGTACGAGGTGGGGATGGTGCCAGATCATCGAGTAGACCACGGGGCCTAACAAGGCGTTACGGGACGGGGGGGAGGGTGGAAATAGTATTTACAGGAGATTATGAGATTTTTGAAGGTTCCTACCTAACCGTTCCCTCATCGAGCTCAAGGATGCCATTGGTGAATATCTTGTCCAAGTCGACCGCTCGAAGCACTTTGACATCCGACATGGTGAGGGTTTTTGAAGGCTAAATAGAGAAGGTGTTGTTTCGAATACCTAGCAATGGAAGTGCCCTCGGGCGAGGGGATTAAGTGGAATGGTCTTGAGATGAGGAACGACCTCGGATGAGGGACAGAACTTCCGGTAAAGTGAAGACATTCTCAAATTACTTTCCAGGCGAACCGGCTGCTGTTCCTGTCAGGCAGTAGTAAGTACATGGCCTTTGGCGACCTCCACCATGTACCCCTATTCTCGTGAGAGCTACACATACTACCAGCGCCAACCTGAGTGACTTGACTCACTCTATAACGGGAGCGTTCCATAAACCCGAAGGCGCCGACATCAACATACGCATGCATGCGAGTATATGCAGGCATGGAATCATAGCATGGCCGGCAGGCGCTAGCATCCTCAGTAACCCCAAGCAACCTGCTGCTCTCCGTGCGGATGAGTTGATGGAGAATGTTCTGGGCGTCACACGATATTCCGTTACACGAAGAATTCTTTCAGAAGATATTGATGGCTTTGGAGGAAGCAGAAAATTTAGGATCGGAATGTTACAAATTTCAGCGGTGAACTGGTGCCCCCTCGCGATAGTCCTGTCCAACAACGGATTTGTTACAAAGGATATGCATCCGAGCTGCATTTCATCCATACACACCCTGTTACAAGCTAGAGGCATCAGCGTTTTGGAATATAAGGTGGATCGGCGTAAATATACATGAGCACTAAGCCGTGAGATAATCTACAATTGGAGGCAAAAGAAGGATATTTCTTCCTAGGCTTTAATACTTTAGAGTTCATTTGGGATATTTATGAGCCTAAGTAACAAGGCAAGACAACAAAAACCGCCCTATAACGACAATCCCCTGATATCCCTTATGCGCCAGAGTCAAAAATACATATTACGAAGAACCGGATTTTACTGAACCATGATGGTCCTGTCCAGGATTTTCTGGACCTCGTTCTTCAGCCCCTCCGGGAGCTTCTGCCTCAGCAGCGGCAGGTACATCTGGGAGCCGTGGACGTCGTCCTCCATGTAGCCGCCGGCGGGTACGCGCTTGCCGTTCCGCAGGCGGGCCGTGGTGACCTTGTAGGCGCGGGCCTGGTCAAAGAAGCCCGAGTAGATGACGTGCTCCATGGGGATGCCAAAGAGTCGCGCGACGGCCTCGGTGTTCAGGATGTCGGAGTTCTTGACCGCCTGGTAGATGCTCTCGCGATCGAACATGACATCGAAGGTGATCTCGTAGGGCCCCGAGTTCTTGGACCGGATGACGGTCGCCAGCTCGCCTAGCGTCGGGTCATCGGAGAGGGAGGTTAGCGGCTCGGCGTTCAGGACCCGCGCCTGCTTCTTCATGGCCGCGATCTTCTTCTTCTTCTCGTCGTCCACCTCCGGCGCGGGCTCCTCGGCGGCCGCCGCCTCCGAGGTTCCGTTTGTTCCCGTGGGTTCCTCGCCGACCTCGAACGTCTCGAAGCGGAATAAGGGGGCATCGATGCCGCCCCTTTCCTCGCCCTCCTTGAGTTCCACAAGGTGGTAAATACAGAACTCGGCGCAGGGTCCCAGAGGCACAGTGTACAGACCACCGATACCGTGGGCGAAGTTTCCGCTAGTGGCCTTCAGCCCCCTGTATGGCGCGTGGATGGTTGCGACCTTAGCTTTAGCTACAAGGCTGGTAGCCAGTTCTTGAGTTGGGGCAAGAGCCTCGCCGATAAGAGCAACCTCCTGCGGGACGTTTCCATTGTCACCCTTTCCAATGATGTGCCATTCGAGCTCCCAGGGCTCGGTCACATCTGCGTGCTCCATCTTGACATATCCCTTAACAGTTGCCAGGAACTTTTCCATCTGCCCAATAAGTACAGCTGCGTGATAGCCAATGTTAGCACAATCCAATGACAGTAATTGGCTAGGACTTACGATCTTTGTGTGCGCCAAGGTACATCGCGCGGTAGCCGGCCAATTTCGCAGCTTCTAGCTTAATCTGGTAGATACCCTTGGTCTCCTTCGTATAGACATAGCGGCTGCCACGCACCCTAACCGTGCGCTTATCCTCAAGGAGCTCATATTGGGAGTTGGACAGGTCAATGTGTCCACCGGGACCGAAGAGGGTATCCGGCCGAGTGTTCTCGTACAGTGTATGCGCAGCGACTGATACGGGGGTGCATGTAGCATTGGGAGCCATTGGGGTAATCTCAAAAGATCCATCCAAGCGGATGGTCGCAATAACGCCACCGCCCTTAGGCTCGGCGCAGAGGCCGCCGCATTCCAAAATCTCGCCCACGTGAGTAAACGTTCCGCGCCGCGTGTACTTGTCGAGCTGCTCTCCCAAGTTCAGCTTCTGGTAGCAGTACTCGGCGAAAGCGCAGAACTGAGAAGCGTCGTAGGCCCGGCCAATGACGAAAGCCTGCGCATCTGGATTGGCAATCAAGGTGTCCAAGATTGGTTCGGGTCCCATCTGAGCGACGATCACAACGCTCTGGTCGATATCCGCCTCTGTCAAAGGCGGGGCAGAGCTACAAGGAGTAACGACGCCCGCATGCAGCCGCTCCCTGGCAAACTCCTTGTCGATGTCTGCATAGAGAGCAACAACCTTAAATTTACTTGATAGAAAAACATGTCAGTTGTTGTTCTTTGAATCGAGTGACAGGGAAGGTGCTTACCCGGTCGGATTCTTTTGAGCGACCTCATCGATGATCTTTACAATCTCGCGGGTGTTATAGTTGGTGCCGCTGCCACCAGCAGAGCTGAGCAACAGGGGCACATTGAACTTCCGTGCAGATGCAACCAATTTCTGCAAGTCTCGCACATAGGCACCGCGGGGTACAGTCATACCTCCGAGTGCCAGTTTCTGAGGACCGCTATCTGTAGATCCTGAGTCCAGGATCAGAGCAGTTGGCTCCCCGGTTGCGGTAAACTTCTCGAGAGCAGCATCGACCTGCTTGACATCCACGCCGTAGCCCAACATACCGATAGGGGTCACAATGTGGCATAGCGCCGGTGCCGGCGCATTTGCGCTCTGGACAGTCATCGTGCTGGCAGGGCTGGAAAAGGCTTCAGAATTGTAAGGATGTCTCACGTGCGGGTTTCAGAGTTCAGCGAACTCTCCTCGTTGTTCGGAAAGGGGGTGTATTAATCGCCTGGTCGTCGGAGCCTGCTGCAAGTTCTGTGTAGACAGTAATTCCATCTCTCCAAGAAAGCTTGTGTCTTTGCCATTATTTATACAGATCGCCCTCAAGAGACTACACCCATCTTGAAGACACCCTGGTGCCATGATAGATGTGTGGGATCCATTGAGGCTGGTAGCCGGATGGAGATTCACCAATGGAACCAGGGCGACCTTGTCGCCAAGTCAGGGTCTTGATTGGGATTGTCATCAGAAATCCCTTGGCAGAACAGAATTTATCTCTCAGTCCCGCACCGGATGGTGTTACCAGTTGAACGGTATAGCTATACCGCAGGAGTTTCCGACACGTTGACAATAATAACAGTCGTATCCGCCGGTCTGTGGTATCCAACAAAAGGACTAGAAACCTCAGGATTGAAGGAGCATCGAAGGGCTTCAGGATTAAAGGATTAAGGGATGTCGAAGTAGGTATTTTCACAGGTGGTCTTAGCGCCTATTCATCACTCTGTAGATATCTTACCTAAGCCTGTACAAACCATGGTGAAAAGGGACATGTGATTCTAATCGGCACATTTATCGGGACATTACATCTTTGCGTTCACATAATATCTCGTTACTCCCAGACCGATCCAGAACGTCCAATACGTATAGGATACATATCTGCGTATGATATCTGCAAAAGCCAAGGAAACAACATTCTTGGGATTCTACGTCACATGTGTATCCATGTTGAATGGATTATAAAATTCCTACGAGAGATCTCGACTTGTGAAGTCCCCTGAAGCAGCATGGCAGCCCTGGATGACCCCTGGTGATCAACTGTAAGGGTCTCAGCTTGGCAACGCTAAATTTACCGGCGCTCCCACAGCATCCATTAAGATCTGAATTCCTGAGACCAGACATGTACGGATTAGGTACGAAAGGCGGGATCTCTGGATACGTGTCCAGTAACCTTAGACACGCGCGACCGACCGTTCAAAGAATTGAAGGATCACATACATTAGCTTCTTGCGGCACAGGAGGTGGAGTTGCTAGCAATCACCGCCCGGGTTGCCATGTCTCGCTGTATCACGATCCGGGAAGGCGAGAATACTCTCAGCCCGGATGACGGGGCTACCCCACGTGGGGCCCATAGTTTCGGGCTGGAGCTTACTATTTACCTTCCACTAATACGAGTATAAATAGTAGTCTTTTGATCCTTCAATTCAATCCGGCCGAGCATTAATCGTAGCACCAGGACCGAACTCAGATCTGCCGCCGATTTGTAGGTACCATTATGCGCCTTGTTATCCGTCTCCTCCCAACACTTAACGTGCTGCTTCTGCGGGCCTCGATGCCCCTTAAACTTTTCTATCGTCCGACCTCAACGTGTTGCACCCGCCATAACGTTTTATCCTTTCGACATAAAGCAACTGGGGAGCAAGGCAAGGCAGACTCAGCCATCCTCTCTCCCGATATCTGGCAGATGTCCAGAAATCGGCGTGAGAGTACATGTTGCATAGCACTGGCACTTTACTACAATTCATGTCACCCGTTCTAGAGTCCCAAACCGCCATGCTTCTCTGCCATGTGCATCACATGGTAGAGAAAAGACATTTCCTGCCATTACATAGCCGAACTGATATTATTAAGTCAAAGCGGACTTGTATCTATACGCTGCAGGTACTCTTTTGGACATATCGCTCCGGAACCAAAGCATGGCATTCGGCGGACTGTCCCTGTGGCCCAATGGCTCGCGTGCATCGGAGCATTCCCTCACCCTCAGACGACTTTTAACCACCGCGCCGGCAGCTGTTATGTCCATTAAATTTTGAGGCGGCTCTCCTTAACGCCCATTTCGTAAAAAAAATCGCCCGAAAGATAAGTAGATGCATTCTGCAAGAGCCCACCCCCCCAGCGTTTCCCGTGTCTGTCTCTCTTTAGTTCGTTTCTACGCATTGTCCTCCTCGTCGTCTTTGGCCTACTTGGTGCTCGCATAATCCTCGAAGCGGATGGCCTCGTCAGCCTTGCGTCCATTTGGCGTTTCAGCTGCTAGACTCAAATTTAATAGGAAACCTGGCGCGATCTTGAGGCACCCCAGGCGACGGGCATATCGTACTAGAACCCGAGCTGGGAACTGAAAGAGTCTCCCACCCCGGATGCCGACATTCTAGTCAATTTTCGCTTTCATTGGCAGACCTCACACCGGACGACAGTCCCGCGCTCTTCTCCCGGCTATTATAATTATAATTATGTATGGTTGATAGTGCGTGTATTTGAATTTTCTTCCATTGTCAGCCATTGTACAATCGCTGTACCTCGTGTGGACTCACAGTCCGCCGGTCTTGCCACCATCCGTTTCTCTGTATGAGACCCGCAGCCTTGGTTACTCCTCCCGACTTGAGCATTCGTTTGATTCTCTTACGAAATACCAAGGCTACTATCAAGATAACGAGGACCACGCCACCACGAATTAGCCACTCGCGCAGTTTCGTAGAGGACGCGTTATCACTCTCCCTGTGTAAGACGTCTGTATGGCCCAAGACCCCACCGTCTCTGTCTAAGGCGACAACGCGAAGGAACGGCGGCATGGTACCTTCAATGGCAAAAGATACTTCGAACGCGTCCTTCTTTTTGGTTTCGAGCTGGATATAGTCATTCCCATCTACGCCCTTCCAGTCGGCGCCCTCGAGGATCCATCGGTCTATCTCGGTAGCTCCGTGCCAGCTAGCATACAACACCCCTTCAGATGGCCTCAAGAAGGCGTCTGGAGGCTGAACCGGCCGTCCGACCCCTTTCCTAGTCTTGAATGCCCTGTACGAGGTCACCATGCCTGCGCCGCAGATGAGCCGAGGGGCTATGTCTACGTCGGATACCACTTGGCCGTTTTCGCCGAATTCGGTAAAAGTCGGGAGGGATCCGTAGCTCACGAGCCAGTTCCCGGAGTTCTCAATGGCCTGCGCGGAGCCCTGAGACTGCGCGAGCTTCGACTGGTTCGGATCTGCGAACTCGCGCAGCAATATGGCGGTCATGTGTTCGGTGTCAAGGCTGACGAGCATGCCACGGCTGTATTCAGCCACGTAATCCTTCGACTCGGATTTGCCGTTATCGAATATGCTCAGCCTGTTGTTATCGTGGAGACGCGCGTGGTGCTGCCAGGTGAAGTCAACAGCCCGGTCATCACTGAGGTCTTGAAACGTGTTATTCTTCCCACCCAGCACCCAAAGCGTTTCACCCTTTGGACTGATGCACATGATGGCGTGTGTGTGGCGAGCCGAAATGATGTAGTTCCCGACGGCGTCCTTGTCAACGCTGTTGATGTGGAAATAGTCGAGTGCCCCTCGTGGTGTTTTGGCGTCGTTCTCCGTGAGCGTCAACATCGTTTCGCTAACCGGGACGTGGTCGGACGCCTTCCACTCGAATAGGAGCTTCCCTGTCTCGATATCCACCTCTTAAAAAAAGTTCTCAAGAATCCACCCCTCTTTAGGGCCGCCAGCCGAAGAAAGGTCCCATTGGCATCGCCTGATATGCGGTGAACATTGCGGTATCATCTCTGGATATCACGAAGTCATGGAGATCACCTCTCAAGTTGTCGCCTACGGGCTCGAGTGTCTTGAACACCTGGTATGACTCGTCGAACTAATACTTGATCAGCATCTTCAATATGCGCCATCCCGGAAACTTCATTAGATTTACCATATAATATGTTCCGCGACCATACCTGAATATCACGCCATCGATGCCAGCCCAGAAGGTAAGGTATTCCTTGCCCTTGTACGTTTGAACCTGGACGACCGTCGTTTTCGCCATATCTGTTCGAGGTCCAGACCAGATTTCCTCTCCCATCCACGATCAGAGGGCCCGGTTTCGAGACGATCGTACCGCGCGGGGATAGCAGATAATACCCGTCATCGCAGCGGTCGTCTCAGACGCGAAAGTTCAGGAGGGGCGAGGGCTGCTTGAAGGACCTGTACCAAGTCTTCGGATGGAGCCCGTAGAAGCCCCAATCGTACAGCAACGTCGAGTGGAAGACACCATCATCACCACGTGCGAGAGTCATTGGAAGGCAGAGCGTCGCGAGCGCCAGGAGAGAGATGGATACATGCGACATCGTGCCGCCGTGGGATGTACTCCGGCAGGGCTGGAGTCCCGGCTACCTGGGGCGCACGCCTTTTGTAGGGGACTCTCAACGACCCGCATTTGAGCGCAGGCCAAGAAGAGGCCAAGAGCGAGATGAAAAACGCGTATTCGTACGAATCCACGTATGAACTACGAAGTGCGTATGTACACATGGCGGCGCGTTCATGGCTATCAAGCAGGCACAAGAATCCGGAAGATACCATACATATTCACCGCAAGCTCCCCTTGATAGGTTGGGTTTCCGGATTATAGCTACTTGGCAAGAAAGTATGTGCGGAGAAGGAAGAAGGGGATTGCTATTGTTGCGGCCGCCTTATCCCCCCCGGCTACGTCGTAGGTTATGTGTTGCTTCGCGGTGTATGCGATTATAATCCGTAAGTCGGACATCAGCCTCGTACCAGCTTCAAGTCAGCCTGCAGGCTGTCCTTCGATCTGACTGCGTACTGTCTAAGAGCACCGGGTGACTTTTGCGAAGCCCGCAGTCAGAGTCGGTCCCGCGCAGAATGAAGCTGCGGATCATGAAATCAAGGAATAATCTGACGGATTGTTCCACTCCCACGTTCCGCTACGGAGCCGCATACCGACCAAGTGGACTGGGTTAAATTAGCTTGGTCTCCTATTTTACTACCTATTCCGCGGGAACCATATGACAGCAGCTGCGCTGTTACACGGGTTACACAGGTACCTACTGCTTAGACAGTCGACCGAGGACGGGCAAGATCAATATAAGCGTTACGGTTGCCCTGCGTCTGATCGCCCTCATTAAGTCGCACTTCGTACCTTGCGAGTTGACCGGACTTCAGCGGGAATTAGCGGGCCCGTTATCTTTTCAGCGGGATAAATCAGCCTTCGTTTACCGTATTATTCCTCGGAATCCGGAAAACGCCAACGCCCGATTAAAGCTTTTTTAAGCTAAACGGCGAAGACCCCTAGTATGCGTATAATCGTTTAGCTAAATTTAGTTACGGCGAAGCTAAGCTAGTTATCATTAGATTCAGAGGAATCCTGTAGTAGTTTGCATTAATGTTGCATTAGCCTTTTCCGGGTTTCGAGCAATAATACGGGTATTCCCGAATGTCATTCGTGTTGCTATAATCCTGAAGTGCATCTCTTGGCTCAACGATTAAGGGATGTCCAGCAACTTGGCACAATCACAGACCTGAACTACTACTGAACTAGCAAGAATTCAGGGTCTCACCATATATGAAGACAAATTTCTTAATAAAAAATAAGATATCTATGAACTAAGGGATCTGACCCTGCCGAACCGTGGAACCAGCGGGCATAAAGTTCATCAGGGTCGAAGCTTATCGGCAACCACGCATGTGAGCCTCCCAAGCCGACATCAGTCTAGAAATTGCGTGCTTACGGGGGCCCAGCAGTTTGGCTTCAGAGTGAGGCTCTATTGGGCTGAGGTATACAATCTATCCTAACCGTGAAAACCATTGATCAGTCATCGTGTTGGAAGATACTGGGTATAGTATCTATCGTGCAAATTATATCGTGTAATGATTTTCTCTGTATTTGGCTCAGCCTGGAAAATAAGGCTTGAACCCATCGACCTTGCATGAACTAAGGGATACTTAGTTCCAAATCGAACTCTGCCCGCTGTTATCATCATGTAGATCATTTCTGTACAAAGATCGTAGACCATTCTGGTCGTATGGCCGTAGTGGATCTTGTTTCTGTGAGTTGTACGTGTACGGCTGATGCGAGTGAACCGGCGCCGAGGGAATGTGTTGCAGTTAGAAAGTCTTAGCCGGGAAAGGAAGAGAGAAACAGAAAGCCCGGGTTCAGACATTCTGACGGGGTCTCTTGTAGAGTATGACTGCCTGCTGTTGCTAAATGCTCTAGAAGTGGGTATGGATATTCTAGAAGTCTTCTAGGAAACCAATCACAAGGGGTAGAACCTCACAATTACCCTGAGGCGGTGTATATAGAGAAAGGTATTGCGTGTTAAATCTCTCGATACTCTGAGGGTCAAACTAGGCCAGTTACTCCTGAGGCCTTAAAGCACCCAGGAAAATCATCTAAGCCAGAATGGCTGCTGCCCCCAAACCCAGCCACCAAGTTTCGATTAGACTGTAGGTACATATGGGGGCCGGGGGCTGTCGCGAGGGTTCCGAGTGCGGGGGGACCTACCTAAAACGGATGCACGCGCCTACGAAATACCAATCAACACTTGAATAGCGACACTATCAGTCTCCTATCAGGAGAGGAAAGACAGGACGGTGAGATGGGCTGCGTGTGACAGATAAGGAATGGTATGCAGCCCGACTCTATCGTCAGTCGAGGCTGTACCGCAGCCCAACAATCTTTATAGCCGCACACGTTAGCAATCAAGGAAGTAAAAACAGACTCAGACCCTCAAAATGGTAAGTCAGAATTCTCCTCGGTCTCGCCTACCAACGACTCATTTATGGACCGGTAGGCAATTCTACGTCCCGCGCTAGCCACGGGCCTGGTCGGCTGCGCCCTGGTGGGCGGGTACGCGGCGGTGGGATCGATGAGCAAGAACGGCTTCGGCGATGCCATCTTCTCGTACGTCGTGGACCCCCCGCACGCGGGGTTCCCGGGCGCGCCGAGGCCGCTGCTCCGGGAGTACACGGGCCTCGGGCCCGTGGATGACGTGCTGGCCGTGCTTGTGGGCTTCTTCTCCGGCCTCTTCGACGGCGACGTCGCCCCCGAGCGCCGCATCTTCACCCTCTGGGCAATGACACAGTTCGCCGCGTGCTGGACGCTGCTCGCGCTCGAGGGCTTGCGGGCGGGGAACCGCGGGAGGCTGGTTAGCTGGTAAGTTTTGAGCTGCTCGTGTTTGCCCACCCTCCCAGACGTTAAGCTGTTGGGTGGGCGAGCAATTACTTAAGGTAGATGGCTCATGAATCGTGGCCACAGGACCGGCACCATGGGCCTCATATTCCAGGTGGCCTCGTGGACCATAACGGTTCCGCTCTGGCTGATTCTGCATCTCTTCATTTCCCCCGTCGCCGAGCTATCCCCCGCCTCTTCCGTGTCTGCTTCGGTCCTGCTGGTTGACCTGTGGGACCTAGCTGTCTTGCCCCTCACGGTAGCCTTCACTTTCATCACCCCCACGGTAGCGATGTTCCTGCCGTCGCATTTCTCGCCCGCCGCTCATTACGGCGCCATGGCCCTCTGGCAGCCATTCCCCTTGTGGCACAGCCTCGTGCAGTTCGTGCTGAGCCGCCTAGCCCGCATCGTCGACCGCGCCCCTCCGGCCGTGGACGCCCAGGGGCGCAGCAACACGCCTCCGACGGCCTTCCTGGCGCAGGTCAAGAGCGTGTACGGCTTCGTGACCCTGCTCAGCGTGGCGGTGCAGGTGACCACTCTGCAGCTGGTTTTTGCGCCCGCCGCGGTTCGCGAGTCGCTCGCCCTCAGCTACCCCGGCCTGGGGCCCTTCGTTGAGCCCTCGGTGACCTTCGCGTCCGTCTTCGTGCCGTGCGGTCCCCTCTCAGCCCCCGCCGTGGATCCTGCGTCCCTGGGCTCGGGCGACCTCGCGCCCCTCGCCGTCTACTTCCTGCAGTACGACATGTATTTCGGGTGCGGGGCAATGCTCCTGTGGGCGCTGTATCTGCACCGGAATGCGGTCAAGAAGACCACTGGCCTCCAGGTCGCTGGGAAGGTACTCTGGTGGTTTGCCTTGGGCGGCTTCGCGGGCGCTTTGTCCACTCTTCTGTGGGAGCGTGATACGATTGTTGAGGAGCCGGAGAAGGCGGAAAAGAAGATCCAATGAAAGGATGCATTGGGTCAGCTTGGGAGAGTATGATGTATTGACATGGTTAGGTAGTGCAAATTAAAAAGGGGATATGGACCGCTCCCGTCAATGCAAAGAGTTGCCCCTGCCTGTTGTATCTGAGACTATTATAGCACGTTAACACGTTAACCAGACATTACTTTTCAATTAGTGGTAAGAATGGCTAAGAGGGAACCGGAGGCATCCACCTTGATGTACTGGTACTGGTCTAAGCTGGCCATCGGCTCTTAGAAATATACTCCTAGGTGTAGTTTCTGATCTAATGAGGGCTTGGTGCCCTTGCCACGTCGGAACATGAACTGATGCTATTCACTTAGACCTCTATAGCTAATTGGAAAGGCCTAGGCTTCCTCCATCAGCGCAGCGAGCTCGGCTTCCTCTTCGGCTGTCATGAGCCCTTCCGCGAGTTCTGCTGGGGTTTCCTTCTCTACCCCCTTCGCCTTGTCCTCCTTTTCCTTGTTCACCCTATCGAGCTCCCTAGCGTCAAGTGACCAAGTCCGTACCGTTCCGTCGATAGAGATGGAAACGACACGGCTGGCGCCGTCTAACAAGATCAGGTCCGTAACCTCGTCATAGTGCCCCTCTAGGGTGCAGTACAGTTTCCCGGAGGAGCGATCCCAGACCTTGATGTCCTCATCTCTCCCTGCTGTTATGACCCACTGATCGGTGAGAGCGACCGCCCTCACGTGGTCCCCGTGCTCGATGGTATCGTCCGGCGCAAAGTTGCGACCCCGCGACAAGCTCTTTGCCGTGCCGTCGCCGCTCGCGGTCCACAAGTCCGTCTCCTCGCCCTCGGTGTCGAAAAGCAACCTGTAGACCGTAGTGTCGTGTTCCAGTATGGTGGGGCGTAGGGCGCCGGGCTCGTCCGGTGACGCCTCGTGAATCTGTTCAAAGCCGTCGAGTCGCACACGCCATCTGCGAATATGAGGGTCGCTACTGGCGCTGACGAGGACGACCGCATCGGGCCCCGAGAACACGGGGTCGATGGTGAGATGCTGGACGGCCATCATGGAGACCGTCTGGTCCTGGATCGTGTGCAGCCTGGACCCCGTCTCGATGTCCCATACGATGATCTTCTTATCCGCGCCCCCGCTGATCAGACAGTCCTTCCCGCCTATCCTGGCGCACACGACCGCCTTCACGAAATCTGTGTGCCCGCGGTACTTCCTACCGGGCGTCTTGGATGACGCGTCCCAGGACCATATATCCTTGTCCCAGGACCCCGCAAATACCCACCGGTTCCCCGGCCCTCCGACGGCGACGCAGGTAACTGGTGCGGAGGGACCCCGATACATTTGCTTGCTGTCCCCTGTCTGAAACATGAGTTAACGCAGCCTCACAGTGGTGGTTCATAGCCCTGACTTACGTCGACGTTTACCCTGCGCACGGAACCCGTAGACTCGGCAATGAGAAGCGCGGAAGGTGAACTTGGGTCCCTTATCGCAGCCAGGAGCTTCGACTTGAGTGCGATAGGGTTGCCATTCTTGTTGCCGGCCTTGGCAGCCCGCCTCTCCCTCTGTGCCTGTACAGCACTGTCAAATAGAGTTAGGGTTCAGATGTCTATACCATGACTCGTGGAAACTACGTACTCGCTCTCGAAGAAGTGCTCTGATGATGTCCCCTTCTGCATTGTGACAGAGGTGAGGTGATAGTGCTACAGATCCGGACTTTGAAGAATAAGGCTAAGTTATATGCACCCAGTACATGCAGTATAAAATGAGACTCGGTATTGTATAATGCCTTTGTAGACAAACTAACTTTCTTCTCATCATCTCAATAAATATCACATCAAAATCTCAAATCGTTGCCTTAAGACTTTCCACCTGGACCGCGGTACTTATAAGAAAAGTGGGAAACCATGCTTATAAGAATTATGGTGGGGTAACTTGATAAGTTTACGCTCAAGGGGCTGGACTATCAATTAACGGTTAAGGACATAAACGCGTTCCTGGTTAAAGTTAATTGGGAAACGCGTTAGACGCGTCCAACTAGGCCGCCCATCCAAGACAAAGTACGAAAGTGTTAAGCCTTGGAGGATGCCAATTCAAGCCCATCATTGCTTCCTCAAGCGTCCCCTGACCGCATAGTCCATTATCAAGCGAACCCGAGAATAAGGAGAGAGATCGTTGATATGTCATCAACAGCACCTCCTCGCCCTCGGGCACGCCCTGCTCATACTCAAGGCACAACTCGTTGCGCCTATACCCCGAACGGCTTGAGACTGGTCACTGTTGGGTCCAATAACACTATTCGATTATACAAGACTGGCTTTGATGGCGAGCCCATCAACATAGACGACTGCCAGGAACAAAATGTCAGCTTAGACGCCTCGGACGACTTCTTCGTTGTCGGATCCGAAGATGGTACCGTTAGCCTCTACTCGGTCTCCGACGCTGCATTTGACAAGTTCTTGCTACGATGCTCCCTTCCCATTCGCGAAGTCGCCCTTTCCCCAGACTCTAAATGGTGCGCTGTCGCCAGCGACGAACTCACCGTCAAGTTAGTACGGACAGGTGATAACAGCGAAATCCGCCATCTCAATGAGCATAATAAGCCAACAAAGCACCTTACCTTCGACCCTAAGGGCAACACCATAGCACTGTCATGTACCGACGGCATAGTATACGTATACTCTCTGACTTCTGAGCAGCCAGAGCTGATTAGGAGAGTCGATGGAATCATCGGCGCATTGGACGCCGAGTCTGAGACCAGCTCAAAGGTCTCCTGGCACCCGGACGGACGAGCTTTCGCAGCCCCGACGCCCACGAGAGATATCCAGGTTATATCGAAGAACGACTGGGAAAAGCAGCGGGCCTTCTCTGGCGGTCACACCGGTGACGTGACCGCGCTGGCCTGGTCTCCCAATGGGGCAATTCTTGCTTCGGCAGGCAAGGACAAGAAGATAATCCTCTGGGAGACCAAGACTCAAAGCATAATGGCAAGACTCGATTATGCCAATGTCATTGATATCTCATGGCACCCCACCGACAACTTGGCCTCATTCACTAACTCGGAGGGAGAAGTCTACATCCACCCTGACTTCGTTCCCGAACAATTTGCGCAACTACTGAAGCTCGGCAAGCAACCGGCACCCTTTATACACGATCCGCTCACGGAAATATCGGCAAACGCCAGACGCCCGGAGACCAACGTGCTTAAGCCTATAGCCTCCAGGCCGCGCAGAGATTCCCTTGACAGCTATGACTCTCTCATGGATGGGCCTCTGGCTGAAGACAACGATTTCGTAGTCGACGATGACGGGGCCGGATACGTGATCAATGGCAATGGGAAGCGGGTGCATGACGATGCCGATATCTTTGGCGATCGCCCAAACAAGCGCCACAACGTTGAACCAGAGTACCATCAGCCATTCCAGCCGGGCTCGACGCCGTGGCGCGGCAATAGGAAGTACTTGTGTTTGAATCTTATTGGGTTCGTGTGGACAGTAGACCAGGACGGGCATAATACAGTCACTGTGGAATTCTACGACCACGAATTTCATAGAGATTTCCACTTCACGGACACCTTCCTCTATGACAAGGCCTGCCTCACCGAAAACGGGACTCTCTTCTCTTGTCCGCCCAAGGACGATACGCCTGCCACCTTATTCTATAGACCACACGAAACATGGACGCATCGCACAGACTGGAGGACACAACTGCCTAAAGGGGAAGCCGTTCTTGCCATGGCTTTGAGTGATTCTTTCGTGACGGTCGTGACCACGGCGAACTACGTCAGGGTCTATACGTTATTTGGCATACCGTATAGGGTCTACCGGCCGAAGAGTAGCCCAATGGTTACCTGCGCTAGCTGGAGGGACTATGTCATGACGATCGGCAATGGCCCCGTCGGAGCGGACGGTTACACGAGGCTTCAGTATACAATTGAGAACGTGAAGAGAGATGAGATCTGCCAGAATGAAGACACGGTGGCTCTTCCAGAAGGTGCTACGCTGAAGAGCGTCTTCTTCTCTGACAGCGGGGTAAGTATCTCAATTCTTTTTGCCATGACATATGAAGGCTAATCTGCAAGCAGGACCCGTGTATATACGACTCCACGGGGACACTTCTAACGCTTCTGCATTGGCGGCAGCCATCCAGGGCCGTCTGGATACCACTCCTCGACACAAACCTTCTGCCTCGTCTCGCCTCAGGCAGGAAGCACGAGTCGTACTACCCGATCGCTGTAGCGGACCACAAGTTCCACTGCATCATCTTGAAGGGCGGGGACCAGTATCCCTATTTCCCGCGACCACTGCTCTCCGAATTCGACTTTTCCATCCCGCTCACCTCGGAACCGCCCAAGAGGAAGGCGCCGAGCGCGGACGCCATGGAGGAGGACGGCACGCCGGAGCCGGAGGACGGCGAGGAGTCCGAGACGCGGAGGCTGGAGCAGCAGTACCTGCTTAAGGGGATCGCGGCGGCGCAGCTCCAGGACTTCCTCGATCACTCGACGTCGAGCGGCAGCCACGCCGAGCGCTCGAACCTCGCGCGGCTCGAGCTCGAGATCGACAAGACGCTGCTGCAGTACCTGGCGGTCGAGTGCCGCGAGGGCGAGGACCGCGGCATGCGCGCGCTCGAGCTCGTCGAGCTCATGCGCGACCGCACGGGCCGCATGGTCCAGGCCGCCGGCAAGGTTGCCGAGCGCTACGGCCGCTCCGTGCTCGGCGAGAAGATCCGCGAGGTCGGCGAGCGCCGGATGAACGCCATGGAGGACGATGACTTCTGACTGAGATGACTATTACCTAGCCAATTGCGTGACTGTGACTGCATTACTCAGTATCCGTGGCGTTGGTTAGTTGGCTTGCTTCTTGTGTTCTAGGAGGGTTATCATTTTTGCCTTGGCGCCCTCTCTCGGGATGATGCCCTCCAGCGGGGTGAGATCAGGTCAATGAAATGATGCACGCTTCAATATTCGTGGATTCCCCCCCAGAAACCGAGGTCTCTGTATGTGATAAGGCTGTATGATATGCAGTAGCAGTATGCATGTACGGTAGGGACACATTGCTCGTTTGGCAAAAGGTGCATTACGGCGGTCTGCTGGTCGGAAAAGCCGGGATTTACGCACCTATATAATAACCGAACTATAGATGGGATTAGGCTTACTTTATCAAAACGTCGGCCATCACCTGTCGGGTTGATTGATCACTTATCAGGCTCCTTGGTGCAACACTTAACTCAGACAGAACCATAGATGCGAAGGTATCCGTCCAGGCTTGCCCTCCCTTCTTCTCCCAACGGGGACTACTATAAGGTTCGTAAATGACACCTCTCCGTGCTAGAGGCTGCATAGGTCGCCAGTTGTTTAACAGCTCCTTCCATTTAACCTATCGGCACGACCGAGAACCCCCTCGCAACACCGGGGCGATTTCCCAGGTCGCACCCTGATGAGGGCCGTCGCGGTCGGTCGGGCGATAGTACAGTAATCCTCCACATAGCTCACCAAGATATATAGGGGCGTGATTGTGATAGCGATGGTAGATGCCAAGTAGTAAGATACGTACCGTAGGTAGGTATTGGGGGCAACGGCGGCACGAAGTTATTGGGCTACAATACCCACTGTACGAAGTAACATTGGGGCTAGGCCGAGGCTGTAGAGAAGGAAAAGGTGTAGCGTGCGCCAGCTCCGCAAGAGAAGGCTTTCCGGGGTTAGCGTCCATCTCTCCTGTGCAGTTTGTGAGCCGGAAATACGTGGCGGCAAAGCTACGCAGGCATCATAAACTTGTTTTCTGAAACGGGCTCCCGGCCGACTGCCGTGCGCGACCCGGTGTAACCCGCCGGTCGTACTGCGATCCTGTTTATGAGCATCGAATATGTTAGTGCCTTTCAACTTGGTACGAATCGGAATTTGTATATGAAGTACGAAACTATCTACAGTACTAACGTTACACTTGGAGAGCACAGAAGCCCTGACGTGCACTCGTACACACCTAATTAGACAAAGGGTTGTCCTCCGGGGGCCGTTTCCCAGGCAGACTAGGATTGATCTCTTTGGCATGCATGAGTGTCGGGGATTAAACTCGGCAGATGTGGGTTCTTGTTCGAGGTGGAGATCTGCTAAAGAACTTGGCATAGTACTACCTAAGCCGTCCGACCCCCGTGCACTCTTGCGAGAGAAGAGATATTGCCTAAGGTCGACGGTGTCGAATCTGCATCAATTCCGTTAATACGATCAACGACGACCCGTCTGTGTAAGAGAGAGGAGCAAAGGCTTGGTTCATGAGAGAAGAGATATATCCTAAGAAAATTCCCGCAAAATTACTGCGACAATCAGCCTCTCATGTAAACTACACCCCCATCATTAGGTAAACAAATCGGGCAGGTGAGCGAGGCACGGCTTCGCGGCATCGACACGCGAGCCGCGGGAGATTTGCATTCTAGAAAATTTAGGAATACGGTCCTCGCTCATCGTGTATGACGTATACCCAAGAACACGGGGCACCACCTGGACCTTATTATCCCAGCTCTCTCTCGCCGCGCACACACATTCGCGGACCGTCTCCCGTCGAAAGATCTGTGTCCGGCTGTCCCTGGCTCCAAAGCGAAACCCATCAAGTTGAGCGGGCGCAACAGAATTACGCCAGCCACTCTTGGACTTGCTAGGCCGTTCGTTCCTTGGCCATAAGGTTGACTTTTATGGCTCTAACCTCCATCTATATCTGGGTTGATATAGACCACTAGGCACTTGAATCTCCATAGTCACCCTGGGATATCCATAAACCGTTTTGCATCAAGTACATTTCTTACAATCGATAGACTCGGTTAGGCCGTGAGACCTGCATTGAACCGAGTAGGGGAAACATTCCCTAAGCTGCTCACAGTAACGCCGACGATCGAACGAAGTGTTCTGCAGTGATTGATCTGGAAGTGGTGTAGCAGTGTCACATTCACGTTGGCAAACGGACAAGGCTACTGCCAGGGTAGCCCCTTGGTGCATGATGGGTGTCTAAAATCTATTTTAATACAGTAAGCGGTATAGCGCAGTCAACTATGATTCGATGGACAGCAAAAGCTTGCAGGACTTGGCTCGTAAACCCCCCTTTCTTTGCGATGCTGCCTCGTCATCGGAATGGCGCACGTGGCGGAGGCTGCCCCGAGCCTTATCACTTCCAAAGGGTGGGATCGGTCGAAGAGAAGTTTTAACAAGGCTCGATAAGGAGCAAACGGAAGCTATTCCCCCACCGAAAACCTTGAAGCTGCCAGGGGGCCTGGTTGGTGGGCAGGCCGCTGAAACATGGGTTTACCGTGAGGAATCAGGATACATATCTCCCCCCGGAGCACTATGCGGTAGTTCTGCTGACCTACCCGCTGTGTCAGACGTTTCTTTCAATAAGGATATACTCACCGGCAGTAGATTACAGAAATCGGGGTTGACTTGATTATTAGGACGGACGCCGCTGTGCATACCCACCGCTACAATACGGCGCTTGGATACTAGGGCATCCACGACTAGAAATAGCGCTTGGGAAGTTGGGGTCGAACACGAATTAGAAAGAACATGTCGCGCCAGCGTCGTATCTGAATCCCTAGATCGAGTCCTGATATGGCTGGGGTTCAGTCTACGACGGGATACGACAACTCGGGCGAACCGAAGGCGTTGGTCAATGAAAAAGAAACAATCTATGGCGCGTTGGTGACCTTCGTGGTGAGCAGTAATTCGGGAACCACGGCAAGCTTCGAAGCTCTTCTAACGAGAACCTGCAGGCTGTTCAGTGGTTGTGCGTTTTTCTCAGACTATGGAGCCGGTTCAGAGCACGAGGTCTCGGATATGATGATGCGTTTGTTTCCATCGCCTCGGTAAGGATTGAGCTGAGTAACACTTTGCGGCGGACTTAGGCTGATGATGGCATTACTCGTCAGGCGTTTGCCACGCTGGGCTCAATATTTGTCTGTCGATGTAAGGGTGCGACTCTATATGGCGAGGGAGCCGAACAGCTAACTATTCGGGCCAGCCGCCGAGGTCGGGTTGGGCGAACACTTTGTGGACATAGGACATGAGAACAGGGTCAACTTCCAGCAGGTGGGTAACGAAAGGAGCCGCAGTAGGCGGGGTCTTCTACATTTCGGCGCCGTCGCTAACTGAATGTCACAGGAATACTACGTCGCTTTGCTCAGCTATTCGATTTCGACGACGTTCACGAAATTATGTCTGCTAGCCCAGTACATCCGCATGTTCGACAGGGCGAATCCGCTGCGGCGCGTCTGCTGGGGCTTCTTGTTCCTGACTTGCATATGGGGCCTCGCATTCATCATTATCGCTGTGGTCCCGTGTTTTCCGATTTCCGATTTCTGGTATAGGGGGAAAGGTACGTGTTACGGGTTCGGGTCGACAGAACCTCACGAGCTCGCGGGCACATATACCGCCCAGACGGCCACGAACATGATCCTGGACCTGATCGTCCTCGCGATTCCGGTCCCGCTTTACTTCCAGAAGTCCACGCCCTGGAAGACCAGGATGGGAATCGGGGCTCTTCTATTACTCGGAGTGGCGTAAGTGTTGACGATGCCCTCCGCCCATCCCGACCCCTTTTCACCCCTTTCCCCGCGCGTAGAAGGGAAGTGGGCATCTTCCTCCTACTCCGCATAGCGCGTGCCTTTGTTGCTAACTCCTCAAACCAGTGTCAATCTCCTCAGCATATGGCGGCTGCAGACGATCGTGCAGACGAAGGCGGGCACGCATCCCGTGCTGGACCCGACGTGGTACGGGCCCAAGAGCATCGTACTGGCCGCGGTCGAGGTGAACCTGGCGAGCATCTGCGCGTCGATCCCCGTGTTCTGGCCCATGATATCGCAAGCGCTGTCGACGCGCGCCGCCAAGATCTTCGTGACTCAGGAGGTACACGTCGTGCACCAGCACCGCCGGCTCTCCCGCGGCCGCGACGGCCGCGGCGACGACGGATATGACGATGGAAACGACGACGGCGACCGGGGAGGCTGCTACGAGCTGCGGGCCAGCGAGTCCGGCACCGGCGCCGCCGGCAGCCGCGAGTCGAGCCTCAACCTTGTCCGCTCATCCACCTCCCACAACAGGCCGAACCCCTCCACCACCGCCGCCCACTACAGCGACAAGTACGTCGCGAACCTCGTCACGCCCCTGGGCCTCCAGAAGGACATCGCCGTCGAGGCCGAGATCAAATCGGACGGGCAGGAGGGGTTCGAGAGGGAGCAGCAGCGGCACTTCGCACGAGGCGGAACCCTGCAGTCGAAGTGGTCCTTTGGCGATTAGGCAGATCTCGTGTGTTTGATTTTAATGCTAATAGATACCCCTTTATTCGCAACCTAGCGAACCGGTCTTTTCTGCCTTGGTTGTCGAAAGTCGCTTCGGCTTGTTCGTGTGAAGTTCCTGCTGAGAATTCCACGTACTACGCCGACGTGCCGGCGTATTTGTGATGCCATCGATGGAGTCAACAGATCGAGCTCCCTCGTATGCGAAATGGACCACCTCCCCGAATCTCGAGCCGTTCCCAAATGAACTGACATCACTCTATAGGCAGTACCCTATAAGAACGATGGCAGTCGATTCAGCAATATAGGGACTCGTCACACCTAGCCTCTCTCCTATGCTCAACACGATATCAACTATTGCATGCCCAATGATGATCACCGGAAAACTCAAATTTACGTACTGGTAACAAGCCGGTCAAGTCAGTATGACGAAGCAGAAACGCGATATGCCCGTTTTAAGGACCAGGGCCCTGTGTAAATTAGAAAAGCAAGATGATGGGACATAGGATAAGGGTTAAGGGGCGAGCCCTGCAAAGAGCTGCCAGTGCATTGTAGGTCTCTCTAGATATGGCAAACTGTCCTAATCATGTGCCTTGAGACCGCCTGCACCTCCCTGGAATGAAATCGCAACCTGCAACCATGACGAAACCTCATAAGAACCTGCCTCAACTACCAAGCACGTAAGCATGCATATGCTGATGCCGTGTTTCATCCTAATTGCAAAGGGAACCTGCACGATTGCTTTGACTCTGAATCGTCCGTCAGACCATCCGTCCGTCCATCAAGCATCTCGAGTCACAATGCTACCCTCAGGCCGCGCTGTAGGGGGCATCCTCCTCCTCGTCTTGGGGTTCGCTCTTGATGAATATTCTCAGCTGTCCTTTGATATCGTCATCGATATCATCGTCCTGGACCGCGGGAACCTCTTTTTTGGCCCTCTCCTTGCCCTTGAGATTGCCCAGGCCCAGGCCCTGGCCCTGGCCCTGTCTCTTGCCCACGGCGGCCGCCGCCGGGGTGCGGAGTTTCTTGGTAGGAGGCGGGCCAGCCTCATTCTCGTCGTCTGTGTCGTCATCCGAAGCGGGCTTGGGTGCCGGCTGGGGCATGGGCTTGGAGCCGGCTGCCTTACGCTTCGAGCCAGCCGGGCCCGAGGGCGCCGCGCCGGCCGCCTCCGAGAGCTTCTTGCGGACGGCGCCCCAGCTGACACGGGCCGTAGCCTCGTTCTTATACTCGCATAGCTCGGCGAACTTGGTGAAATCGATCTAATCATATCATAACGTGAAGGTTAGCAGATGTAGGTAGGAGAACGCGCACTGTCAAATTGAGGCGGGGAAGGAAGCGACAGATGTAGCGGAGATGGCATGGGAAAGCATGATTCTTGCCTTGCTTGAACGCTAGCGGTCACTGGGCGGGCTGGTTCTGGACACGGAGGGCATGGGAGTATCTCGAGGGCAAGCGAATCAAGTTCAGGGAGGCATTTCACGAGGAGCTCTATGGATGTGGTGAAGACTCAGTGAGCGGGAAGCGAGTATACGTACCTGGGGTTCGGTTTTGAGGCATTGCCATGCCTTGGCAACGAGCTCAGATTCACGAGCGCTCAAGCCTTTCTTTCCACTCATTTTGCGAATCGATGTGCAGTGGTTGACGGAGATTTTGTGAGTGACTGTATGAGAATGGGTTCCTGTCTAAATGACGCCTTGGCTTGGTGTTGTATATGAAGAGAGTTGCGTGGTTGTGGGTGTACGTGCAGATTTAGATATGACTGGAAGGAAGAGGGTGGAAGACGAAAGACTTTAAAGCGGATCCACGCAGATGGAGAGGCAGTTGCTCGGAACGGTGCTTAAGAGGTCAGGAAGATGACTAGAGGAGTGGTCGCCGGGCACGGCTTAAGTGTTTGGGTCTCGACGCCCCTTGTTGAGTCGACGGCCCTTAACAAATCTCGACGCCCCTTAACAAATCTCGACGCCCTTTAACAAATCTCGACGCCCCTTAGCTGAATGGGAAGTGAATGATAAAGATCTGGTAGATGATAATACTTGATTATTTAACCATGGATAATACTTTTGCAGGTCTGATCGAAGAAATAGACCGAGTCATCCCGTTACTTAGGAGGGAGTAGCCTTGGTCATCTTATAGCAACAATAAAGTTCCTTATAACACCAACAGACGTATCTAAACTGGTTATATGAAGCATGTCAGATCCGAGCGTATTTGACATCTCAGTATAGGAAACAAAGGCAGTAAGTAGCCCAAGTCAGAGCTTCTATATCATACGCCTTACTCTCGGCAGTAAACTCAATACAACGCATGAACTTGTAACGTTCGCTACATCACACAAAGTTCAGAAGCATTACTTTGAGCTACTAGTGTTACAGGACCGTCACCGTATAAGATTCAAGTTAGTTTCTAAGGTCTATGGTTAGCGCTTACTGGGCGAGTTAAACGGAGTTCTCATCTTGTCTTCGACACTAATGAGTTGTAGGTGCGTGTCAAAACCATTAACTTACCGTCAGTCGCTTCCTTCCCGGGCGGGATGGCGTCAGTAAGTTATCGGATATGGGGGAAGCCGATCTGGTAGGAAATGTAATAACCACCGCACCCTTTTTTTTCGGTTGGCATCATGAGCGATTCGGTAACGTGTAACATGGCCTCTAGTCACAAAGCTTCTGGTGTTTCCAATCCGCGAGAAAGACACGCATTTGTCATGAAACTGTTCACTGGATCATCCCGATGGACATGTTGTATCTCCTTGCGTGCTTCACAGTCAGGGGGGTGAATAAAGAAGTTCACCACACCGACATATACGCTATTAGTATGGAGGAAGTCTAGGAAAAAGAATGTTCTGCCGTTATGAATGGAAAAGTTACGGATGGAGGTCCGGGAGCCGTCACCTGTCACGTTTCGATGAGTATTTACTACTGCAGCTCTTTGCATGAGTATGCAACTGCCTCTCCAGCTGGATTCACAATTTTACATGGTAGTGTTAGCCTCCCTTTGGCATATGCTGATGAAAGTATATCTATTTGGTGGCAGAAACACAGAGGGGGAAAGAACAGACTGGCATAGGAGCAGGTGAACTTATAAAACTCGTCTCGCAACATGCGTGTGGATCTCGAAACCTTTCCCTTATATGTACATTCCACTAAAACGCTAAGATATGAACTTCTTTAATGAAGAGCGGGAATCCTCTGGGAGGAGAACAAAATGAAATATCAACGTAACTATCAAAAAGACGGGACAATGAAGGAATTAAACCTCCTTAAGATGGACTCACGGGGAATTGAACACCAGACTACTTCCATGCTAAGGGAGTATTATACCACTATCACCGGGTTACTCCCTAGGACCAGAAGAATTCGGCTTCCCACTTCAACTCACCTAAATCACAAGCCCGTATCAGAAGATGAAAGGTCGTTTGCCTTTTTCAGTTATAAGGGCTTTGTGCGTCCAACCCAACATGTGATTGGTTGGCGGGTATCCACTTGGCTCGGGGTCAGCCATCTAAGGTAGATTTCTTCTCCGGGCATCCGCAGAACTCTACTGTATCCTATTCCCCAATTCCGAAGTGCTCATATTATTGGACAGGAGTACGTTTATTTTGTGCACTGGTTATAATTATCTAAAGACCCAAGGGGTGGATAGTTCGTCCAAATTTGATCCAAGAGAGTGGTGTTACTGAACTAGTGTCTCACGAACTAATGGACGCGTCATGGCCATTATGCCCTAATGTAAGAAGGGTCAGGGATCCATCACGAGAGGATAACCTCAAAAGTTCAGTCAAGGTTGTTCCCATGGGCGACCATGAGGGTGTCTTTCGAAGCTTTGCGGGCCTGATCGCGGGCTTGTGCAGACCTTCGTCATGAGTATACTGTGGGTCTAAGCACATACATATTCACTTGATGTAACAATAACCCTAATTGAGAACTTCGAATTTATGTTGAAATTAAAGGTTTTTAGGACAAGGTTTGAGCGCTTAGGTTGGATGCTTGCAGATATAAGGAGACTGGTAGGTACGTGCTATGTTCCATTTCCCCTTTAGTCTACAGCGGCCTTGCTTTGCCCTACTGGGTGCCAAGGATCCTCAATATTGCGACCTGCCTAAAAACAACCGACTTGATTGAATCTGTTTGCAACAACATCCCAGGACCCCAATTGATGAAGCCATGTCCACATCCAGGCTTCGGGTTTGTCAGCCTGGGTTTGGAATTTCCTTCTACGCTAAGCTACGCGACAACTAGCAACATTTCTCAGGCTCTGAGTGGCGTCTAATGGACAGCAAGGCCGACGGCTTAGCCTCCCTAGCCGTGGCAGCAAGGGTTCGGAAACGCAGTCGAGCAGTTTACATATATGCACCAGACAGATTGCTGCTGAATCGTACGTTAGTAAGCCATCCAAACCACATCAAACGTCGATTCTGAGCTAGTCAAACGCCTAACAGTCATCCATAGCACCGTCTTTTTTATGATTGAAATTGCCCAGTCCATCGTTGCTTGTAGATCAAGCCGTTATCTGCCAAGACGGGTAGAGTCAGCAAGGTTATAATTGCTTGGAGATCTTCCGCCAGACCGCGCGAAATGCCAGTGTTAGACTGGTCCGCAGCAATCCCCGTTAACCGGCTCTTCAATGCTACTACCCGCACCGTTTATTTTTAGGGCTACGATATGGTAAAGAAACACGAGGTCGCGCGGGTGGATTCACGAGCGGAGATGATCGTCGATGCGGTGCACTCGCACAAGATTCTTCCAGACGCGTACTTAAGGGCACTCTTTGTCGGTCCCTTACCCTAGGCCCTTAGCGGCACCACGAATTGGTTGGTTGCCGTTCCCCGTGTTTCTCTGTCCCCCTTTGGCTTGACTGTTTTGCCACACGTAAAGGCACTGTCTCCTGCCTCAAGGTGAGCGGCCATGGTCCAAACGGTCAGTGGGAATGGTAGTTACCTGCAACCTTAAGTGGCCTTGGCCCCCGTTGGCTATCAGTTACAGACAACTTCCATGCGGCAGAATTCCACCCGGGGTCTTAATTATTCTTCTTCAGGGTTCTCGGTTTGGGTTTGGTTGGTCGCCGGCTATGAGACCCTGACATCACACACTGAAGCATTTGCAAGTGAAGAAGTAATTGTTATCAGGTTGACCGGTAAAAGGTCCTTGTTAAGATAAAGAAGGTAATGTTGCCTCCTTGAATACATGGAAACACAGCTATAACTATGAGAAAGCACTACCAAAGGTGGCTGTAACTAGCCCCGGCTAGGGGTTGATCTATTTGAGCCAAGACTTAGCTATTGTTCAGCAGCTAAGTCTTAGTTTAACACCGGCTTATTTGAATTTCACCTCTGAACGGCCCAGCTGTCCAGGCGCCTGATCTTTTAGATCACCCTCCAGTCAGTGAGGGCATGGAACTTCTCACTTGCCACTACCTAGGAGCTTTTGCCTTTGAGGGTTAACGGTCAGGATTATCATTCAGTCCCGTTCGTAGTGTCGTGGCTGGCGAAATGGCGGGCACACCTAGATATCATGGCAGCTTGATCTCATTCGAGGGCCCGAGAGAAATGGTCACAACACAATGCCGACTACTTCCAAGCTCACCAAATATACTGGTCTTGCCGGAACTTGAACAGTTCATGAGGGAAGGCCTGGACGACCCAACATCCGACTCACGATCATATATCTTGCGGATTCATGAGGCATGTGATGCTCGAGCACAGAGAGCTTACGCGTTTCTGCGGGAGTCAACTCCGAATAATAAACGACTGGTTTTCATGAAGGGAGGAACAGTGACTGCATACACGAAGTGCATCACGGCTATTAGCGAGCACAACACAGGGGGTCGTATCGTGGAAGCCGAGCAACTCTTCAATGAGCATCTACGAAATGGTGTTGAGGGCTTACAACAGGCCCTCAAAGAGATACGGGATACATATTCGAGGCCTATTTTCTGTGCTGCCGACATGAGCGATCATTGGGACGACAACTGTGATGCTGGTGAAGAGGACTCGGAAAATCCCATTCTCATCCATATGAGAGCAGCTGATGCGCTGGATCGCGAAACTGAGTTCTTACAACCCAATGCTGAACTCGATGGCATGATTTCGATCCGCCGTAGTAAAAGCTTGCCGGTTCGTCCATCAGCTGGCAATACCTTGGAATCAACGCGATATCACGCCGTGAGGTTCCCAGGTGAATCGCAACTACTTTCAGCACAGGAAGATCCTTACAAAGCAAAGCAGCAGGTGTCCACGCCCAATGGAGAGCGCTTAGAACTCATTGATGAATCATGCTCAGATTGCACCTGGCGCGACCGCTTTGCGAGTGCATATTTCAACGATGATCCCTTGAGCCCGTGGTCTACATCATCTGGATCAGGAGCAGCCACCCCAGCAGTCTTAGGGGAGGCTTGCCTTGTCGATATTCATCAGTACAAATCATTATGCTCCAGTCATCAGAGAACGAAATCCATTAGCGGACTTCACGCGACTAAGGACCAAAATCAGGACGATATTCTGCTGCGCAGTGCTTCTTGTTCAGACTTGGCGGAATCAGACCTTGAGAGTCAAGTTAGAGCCACTTCACAGGAAAACCGAGTCCTGCGGCCGATACCCTTGGGCGGAATTCCATATGCTACCTTCAATTCAAGGAAGAGGATGGTTAGACGTGGAGCGCCATCTCCTTTACTACTCACCAGGTCAAATGCAAGACCGCTAATATACGCGAACGGGTTTCCATGCTTGTGGAATGGCTATGCGAACCAAGGCACTGACACTGCGGAACATTATATTGATAGGGGAACAGACCCCATGGAACCCGAATCACCCGGTGATCTGGATGCTAGCCCTGGCCCTGCAGTCAACCCACCATTCCGAACGGTACTGCCCATGGTCGAAGATATGGTCCTATATATCAAGAACGAGCAGGCCGATTCACTTTTAGAGCATGTTCTTCAGGGCTTCAAGGAGAGGACTTATCCCGTCTCAACGCCACACGTACCCCCAGACCCCGGGGAAGAAGTATATTCGGAGATATCAAGCAGTTCGACTAATCGGCTCTTCAGCCCTTCCCTAGGCACGAGTCAGCACGTCGCTTACGAGAAGGCAGGAACGGCTTTCCATCTGCCACACGAGGATAAATATGATCCTTTCGCATCTCATAGGGACTATCTCCAACCCTACACCATCCTGCATGCAAAGCAGAACACACTGACTCCTATATCGCCAATTAGGCCACCAGAACCGCCCACGCCAGCGCAGACACCTCCCCCACAACAGATCGCTCAGCCACAAAACAAACGTTTTTACAACTTGCACATAACGGACTGCCAGACAGCGGTTGACACTCAAGACGCATTGAGATCACTCCTCGGCACATACTTCGTTTCGGAAGGTGCAGGTCATCAGCAAGCCACTTTTCCATTCCCCGTTGGACTGGGCGATATCTGGCAGCCAGTCTTCAAAAAGACGGGACCGGATAGCTCGGGGATACACAAAAGGAGCGTCGACCTAATACTTGCTATCGGAGCACAGGAAGGTGTTGACGACGAATTCGTGCGTGGTCTAAGCGGCTCACTCGAGAAGTTGGGTACGAAGCCAGACGGCATAACCCGGAGTGGAAGACTCAACCTGATGTAAGTTGCCTGTAAATGATGCGCGTCGTGGAGCAATTCGCTGACGAAGTCGCTTAGCTATCTAGTCGTAAATGCGATGCGGACTCTCAGCACACAGCCCTCTTCCGACCGTGCCCTAGACAGCCCGTTTACGGATCCATGTCTTCTGGCAGCTCTAGTTATCCCATTCCTCGAGACGTACATGGCGCTTCACTCGAAGACACAATTCCTTCTATTGGAATATCCGCCGGAGCATCTGAGTACCGTCCTCGCCATGCAGCAGTTGATCGGCGGTGATCTCCTGAAAGTCGCGGGCATTTTAGACGATAGTGCCGGCGAGCTAAGGCCAGGGCCGTCAGGGGTGGAAGCGGAGAAGAGACAAGCGGCCGCACCTGCGCCGGGCGCGAGATTGCTCGACTCCGGGACGCCACCCAGGACTACGCCCTCGTTCTCCAAAGCCGACTTCCTCCTCACCTCTTCCGCGACGGAGTCGGAGATCGCGGCGCTGATCTCGGCGGTCTGGAAAATCCTCGTCGACCGCTCGCCGTCCTACATCCCCGACGGCGCGTCGTGGACGTCGGCAACCGCCCGCGACTCCCCACAGAATCCCGGCGGTGATTCCGAGAATGGGCCGCTCATCGAATCGGGCATCCGATACAAGCCGCTGGAAAGCGCGGCGGTCATGATGGGCTTCCAGAGACCGCCGTCCCCCTCCGCATCGCACGGCGGAGGACGCCCAGAACCGCCGGCGTCGCCTCCCCGACCTCACGTGTCGCGCGCGCCGTCACCCGCGAAATCGTCGCGGTCCTCGATCGTGGGGACGATCAAGAAGAGCAGCCGGGGGGCGAAGCCCAGGAGCGTGCTGGGCCGGGAACTGGACGTGGACGCCGTGGCGCGGCCCGACCCGGCTTCTTCGTCCTGCGGCCCTTTCGAGGACGACCAGGATGACGACGATGAGGACGGGCGCTTCGCGGCCGAGGAGCGGAAGTACCTGCCGCTGTCCATGAGGAGGCGCGAGACCCGGAGGGGGAACAGCCGCAAAGCGCTGAAGTTCCTTGGGCTCAGCACGGAGGGGTGAGATTTTGTCCCTTCGAGACACTTCCCTCGTCCAGATAGGAACCCCCGGACATCAAGGACGTTAGGTCTAACTGGAGTTGCGAGGGTATATTCATCAGGATGAGTCAGGTTTGAATAGCAAGTTGTTCAAAGGCTTGCCGCTGTCTCTGCGTTTCACAGCCGACCGAACTACTTTTTTTCGATTTCTGTCTCGTCGTGGACTTCCACATGTGAATATGTTACTCAGCCAATCGGCATCGTACATTGCTTCCGACTCCGTAATTTATACTCCTGTCCGTGTGCCCGTCCGTCTGTCCCCGATATTGTGATACGTACCCGCGACCGAAGAGGCTATTCGCTTTACTCAGTATGGTCCCTGCATTCAGACCTTGAAGGTCTCCTTTACCGCTCGCCCATCGATCCGAGTCGCAGATCTCGTGTCCCTTGCTCGAAAAGGAATAGATCCCTCGACGAGTTTCTCCGCGGGAGGACGGTCCCGGTAGGCTAGAAAAGTATCCCCCTAATACCGCCACGTCCATTCAGGCAGGCTCCGGAGTACATATACAAGTCATGTAGTTGTGTGACAATGACTGACACAGGAGCAGAAGAACCGTGTCCCGATACGATGGAGCCATGGTAAGTAGGTAGGATATCTATCATATAGATAGGTAGACAGGCAAGCAGGGGAGCGGATGGAAAGAATTTTTTTTTTTTGAACAAGACACCCATCGAGCGGTCCGCCAGGAGACGGACACACAAAACCACGTGGCGAAAAGAGAGCGCGTGGACGGGGACGCGTCACTCTTGCCCCTACCCATCTTACTCGGCGAAGCAGTGTTGTAGTCCACGTGAAAAAAGTACGTCAGTAGTAAGCGGCAGAAAGGCGACACGGAAGGTCACGGGAGCCGGATTATAACGGAAGAAAAATACTGAAGGGAAACCAGAAGCACTGCATAGCGCGGCACACGTGTAATAGGTAAAACAATCGTTCTTCGCATGTAAAGAGGGACGCCCTCCCCTCCTTATGATTAATCTCCCAGATGTAGCCGAAGTATGCCGAAAAGATGCTCCATAATGAAGAGAGAGAGAAACGAGCGAGCATGAATGGCATCGTCATCTTCTAAGCAGTCTGTGCGGCATATCTGCTCACACGAGCTGCAATCATATCCACCCAACTTACTCGCTCCGTTCTTCCCTCAGGCACTTCGTTCCCCCAAATCACCGAAAAGTACACAGAACCTGTAGTAAACCGGCCTACGTCGCCGTTGATGCTAGGTGCCGAGCGAGAATTTCTAGTACAGGAAAAAGTAGCTCGCCTCGATCATTAAGTATAACCGCACTATATGAAACCGGACCCGGGAGACGAGTCTTCTCTGAGAATATCATGACCCTTGCGCTCACATGCTAGAGGCCTCCTGTATTGCCAGGGAATGGCGGTAGACCGGAGAAATCGACGATGATGATAATGACGGAAAAACATCCAAGCGATCATGAATTCGTCTATCGGCAGTCAAAAGCGAGAAACTAAACCGCTGCCCACCTTGCCATCCTGACCACCCGCATGCCTGTATTGCCAGTCCGTTCCGCGGAAACCAAGGTGGTACGTGAGAGTGTTTTCGTATCGGGGGGTATCGTCATGAAGAGGTACTCTAGCAGCAGCCGCCGCCCGAGGAGTTGGAGACGCTGTGGCCAGGGCCGACCTGAACGCCGGGCTTGGTGTTGGTGGTCGCCTGGGAGCCCATGCGCTCCTTGATTTGCCGAGCCATGGTCAAGAAAGCTTGCTCGACGTTGGAGGCGTTCTTGGCAGACGTCTCGAGGAACGGGATACCCAAGCTGTCAGCAAATTCCTGGAAACCACGTTAGTCTTTCTCTGGAACCAGAGCTCTCATCAGGGTGTTGTGAAATCTCGACGGGGTCATGTCGCCGCCTGGGGTGCCGTACCTTCGCGACCGTGTACTCGACGACCTTCTTGTCCGACATATCGCTCTTGTTGCCTACCAGCAACTTGTTGACGCCCTCGGTAGCATAGCGGTCGATCTCTTGCAGCCACTGCTTCACGTTGTTGAAGCTGTCCATGTCGGTAACATCGTAGACGACGCAGATACCGTGGGCGCCTCGGTAGTAAGACGAAGTAATAGTCCGGAATCGTTCTTGGCCAGCTGTGTCCCACTGTAGTAAAACAGAGCGGTTAGAAACCAGAGCGACGGAGTTAAGGTGAGAAGCTCGGCCTTACAATCTGCAGCTTCACCGTCTTGCCATCCAACTCAATAGTTCGGATTTTCTACCGACGGTCAGCGAGGAGGTACTAAGTTTGTACCTCTCGAACGCGATCACATACGAAGTCGACACCGATAGTGGAGATATATGACTCAGTATAGGTGTCATCGGCGAATCGCAAAAGGAGACAGGACTTTCCAACACCGGAGTCACCGATGAGGAGCAGCTTGAAGAGGTAGTCGTATCTGCGATGATCGATCGTCAGTACCGGAGTAGGAGCTTGGAGGACCTGTTTCAGTTTGGCCTCAGCCTCCGGGCGGAGGCCAGAAGTAGTATTCCAGGTAGACATGGTAGTTGATGAGTTTGGGGGATGCGAATGTTGTGTTTGGGAGTTTGCTACAAGCAGGACACTACAAGTAGGACATGGTGGAGGCGGAGGCGGAAGGAGAGGAAGGTTGAAGAGGGTTGGGGTTGCATCTGGAGCGAGGGGCGCCGGGTAGACTCTGCGCATTCAAGGTCAGTATCGAGGCCATCATCGACGATGTTTGCTAACGATGATGCGATAGGGTGGGCGATAGGGAATATGTAATAGGGGATAACGGGCTGGGACGTACTACTCGGGATTCATCTTGGTTGCTGCGTGGATGCGCTACTACAACCACTGTAGACTCGAAGCGATACTTATCTGAGAGAAGCAAATAAATGTATGGACTCAATCCAGACAGGCAGATGACAGATCAAGTGTTGTGGTAGTTGGTTGTTGGCGGCGGCTGCAAGGGGGTTACGTAGTTGTTAAGTATTGTGATGATTGAAAGAAAGGAGCGGCTGTTGTCATTGATGGATGGAGGTTCAGGACCAGGTTAGAAAGAGGACCAGGCAAGGCGCAGGCACAGACACCATTCTTAGATTAGTTCAAGGCAAAGGGCACATAGTACTACATAAGTACCTACTACGCTCTAGCAGGTGGTCTGTGACGATGTGGGGACTGTGTGTGAAACTGACACCGACATTGATGGGGATGCTGGCATTGGTCGGGTTGTCTGTCAGTGGTGCTGGTCTGTGTCAGGAAACGTCACTAAACACGCCCTAACGGTCACTGGAACGATGGGAGATACATACGTACATACATACATAGGTAACTTCAATGTCTCATGCATTTTCGCATCTCGTATCTGTTATCAGTGGTATGCATCAGCGTCAGGAGGCCAACAGCCGTCTATCAGCTGATGAGACGCTACAACAGCTGCCAGAGTCTTCCAGCAGTTCCAGATAAAGATTGGGGCTCGTCTCGATCAAGAAGAAACCGCTGGTCTATTGGCTCAGCGAGTGCTGCCTGCCATCTTGTCAGACTAGAAAGGTCTATTCTATGTCACTTGACACTCCTTCTTTCATATTCCCTGACCTGCACATGGCACATGAACACTGGATACAAAGGAGGATGTACATCTCGACAGTCCGGAAAATGACGTCAATTCCTTCTACAATCCATCACCTTACAACTAACTGTACTGTGTATGCCTGTACATACGAAAACATGCAGTCTTTGCATTTATTATGAACGCATACGCTGGCAATTAGTGAAGGCATTTATCGAAGAGAATCACCAGAGTTTCCTAAGTTACACTTGTCGAATAAACCTTTCAATAAGTAACTGAAGATCCCGTTACCCAACTTACTGGTACGGGGTATGTAGTTTCTAAGTGGGGGCCCTGATGGCCCTCCGAAAATCCGGCAGTCCGGGCAGCTGTCGGGGGGCATCCCAGCCCCGCCAGCCTCAAGCTATGCTATCTGGCTTGTCGTATCATGCGACAAGTTCCAGAAATATCATTGAAAGCCGCAAGCATTTGATTGTCTAACTACATTTTATGCAGATACAGTATGTAGGGAGACAAGCGAAAACAAACAGCTTCACTTACATCATATCTCGAACCGACCTTGAACCTTCTGTTCTACGTAAGCGCATATCCCGAACCATTAACGAGTTAGACTTCCAAAAGTTGAAGCTCGCTCAAAACAGCCAGGATTCCGTCGGGCCGGTATTGATGAGCAGTTCTTCCTCTGCCTCTCCTGCCACCGAGGCCGCGGACACATGTCCCCTCCAAGCAGCGCCTTCCGAACCTCATACAGTGCGGTGAGCTCGGGCACGGTCCTGCGCTGGGTGTCCTCGTTGGCGCCTGTCACGAGCTCTGCCCCGGCCTCTTCTCCGGCTTCTACTCCTTCCGTATCGGCCAATGCCCCGGCGCAACCTCCGGATCCTCTTCGCGTGACACCACAGTCGCAACCAGACCTGGCGCCGATATGGTTCAACTCCTCCACTGCTCGGTTCGACCAGCCGCCGACACCATCGTCGGGTAGCAGTCCAACGCGCCCAGATGACGAGCGCAAGGTAAAACTTGGTAAAAGTGAGCTTCCTCTGCCCCCGACCTGTCTTTATATGGACCTCTCTAACAAGGATTGCTAGCTTTGCGCATACTACAAGAACGACTACCGACCCTCCTACAATCGCCCCTGCCGCAAGAAATCCTGTCGCCGAACATCTCGCTCCACCTGTTTCCCTCGACACATCCGTATCTCCCCGTGGTCTCGGGCAAGGTCGCATACATAGCGGCGTTGTGGACCTCTCCGATAGCCTGGAACCGGGTCCCCATCATCGGCAACGTGAAGCTCGAAATCCTCTCGGAACGCATGGTCAACCAGCCGCTCCATTCCTCGCCCAGGCGGGCGGGCGCATGCGGCGAGCAGCTGGTGGTCAAATGGCGGACGGCCGCGAGCAAGTCCAAGGACAACGGCCCTAGCCTGGCGGAGCAGGGAGAACACAAACTGGACGATCACCTCAGGGGCACCATAAGCCAGGGCGACAAGAAGCCTTTCACCGGCCTGTTCGTATTCGAGTTCGACCGGGACGGCAAGATCCTGAGTCACACGATCGAACACGTCGACGAGCATGGGGAGTGGGAGAAGGGCGTCGGCGCCAAGGTGGTAGGCCTCACGGACTGGTTGCTAGGCGGCATGAAACGAGGTCCTGCTGGAGGGACCGCTCTGCCGCTATTCGAGATTACGTGCAAGAAGAGGAAATAGGTGACTGCACGTGTCGAGACCGAAATCTGTATGTGCCACTACTGTATACTAGTATAAAAGTGTTAGATACCTGTCACCACTCACCAGCGAGGGGAGAGCTGTATATGAAGCTTGCTATGCATGATATTACGGATAACAAAATACTGCCCGGCATCATAACCGAATACCGGACTACGAAGAGCTTTCATTGCAATAGGGGAGGGACTGTAGTGAAACCTTCTAAGGGGGTTATCGCATAATGTTTCTCGGCGTACCGGCGTCCTCCATTGGTCAAATAAGCCCGAGAGCTGAAACGTATCATGGGCACCTACATTTTCTCCTTACCGCTCAACTTTAGCAAACTTTCAGATAAATCACATGAATCTGGAATGAAACCCCCGATATAGAGGGATCTGTTTCGTTCCTATGTCGTTCATCGAGACCTCAATTGTTTGAGCCGGTACCGTGCACCACCCATCCCGATTTCGGGGATCGAGCCACTTAGACGACTCTACGCTCTCACTCAATATTGCCTCTCCTCCTTAACTCACTCAACTCATCCTATCCGAACTGATCCGCGCTACCTAGGAATCGTCCTTGTCGTTACAGCACCAGTAGTTACTTTTTCTACGCCACCTACTTATTCCCGTCTAAGATGTCCAACTCGACCTTCTGGCTCGAGTTCAGCGTCTTCAGCGACGGGCTCGACGCGGTGGCGGCGCAGCGCATGAGCCGACACCACGCGTCGTTCGCGCCGTTCCCCTCGCTGCCCGCCGAGCTGCGCCTGCGCGTCTGGGAGTACATGCTGGCGCCGCGGATCGTGCAGGTGACATGCGTCGAGTCGTCCTCCTCATCCCCCTCGTCGCGGCGCGGGGAGGGGATCAGGAGAGAAGGGGGAGCCCAGGGGGAGCAGCAGCAGCAGGTCCCCGTCCTCCTGCACGTGAACCGCGAGACGCGGGCCCTGGCGCTGTCCCACTACGAGCTCGCCTTCGGCTGGAGGGTGCCGCACGTGCTGGCCATGAACGTCAACAGCGCCAACGGCGGCGGCGCGCCGCGGGCGTACTACTACCCGGCGTACCACTACCACCACGAAACCATCCCAACCCCAGCCCCAACCCCAACCTCCTCTTCCGCACACGCCTCATCACCACCGAACCCGGCCCCACCACCCCAACCCCCGATGATAAAGACGGGCTCGGAGCCGCGGACCTACTACAGCTTCGCGCGCGACGCGCTGTACCTGCGCGGGGAGCTGGAGCCGCACGACAGCTTCGGGTTCAACAGTCCCGCCGCGTACTTCGTGTCCCGGGCGGACGCGGCCCGCGCGCGTCGCGTCGCCGTCGAGTTCGCCGCCCTGCGGTACGGCGAGAGCGCCGGCCCCCAGCAGATCTTCGGCAGCCTGTTCCACGTCGTCGACCGGTTCGGGGCCGCGGGTCGTGGGCGGGGCCGGGGAGTTGGGGGAGGAGGGGGAGGACGGGTGCGGGCAGGGGAAGGAGGGGGGCTAGATGGGGACGGGAAAGGGGAAGGGAAGGCGGCAGCAGGCGGGAGCGGCCTCGCGGGGAACACGATCCTGGTCGCTGTCACGGCCGCGGACGAGGCCACGCACGCGCTCCTCGGCGGGGAGGGCCCCTTGATCCGGGACGAGGATAGGGGCGGGAAGCGCGACGACGAGGAGGTGTGGAGGCGGGACTATGGAGGTTCAGGGGAGCAAGTGGGAGGAGGAGGGGACATGACCAGGAAAGACGGGGAGGGGCGGGAGGAGGAGCCGAATATCATACAAAGGATCTGGAGGGATTGGTACCGCGGGTCGATCGTCACGTCGGCGCTGGCCGGCGTGCGGTTCAAGCTTGTCAGGGAGGAGGATTTGGAGCGGTACTTGTAAGCGCGAGCTATGTATGTCCGTCGGTCATCCGTCTGGCGTAGCAAGTAGACGAGAAAGTCCTGGGCGATGGCCTGCAAGGGGAGGTAGGTGAGTCGTCGGGCCTTTCGAGCATTGGACATGGATCGCTTCGAGAAAACATCCGCGGCCGGTATCGCGAGCAGACAATGCGCTAGCTGTGCTCGTTGCTCTGTCTGACTCTGGAGTAGGCTTCAGAGCGGAGGGATATAAGATCCCCCGGGGATGCATACCACAAGGATACGACAGAACAGTCCGCTTGATGCAACGGACCCATCAAGGCCTTATATCCACATAGCTGCATTTCCCTACGGCAGATACAAAACCTCGAATTCTCAGAATTTAAACATCTCTTGAAACCGTCTTTCTGCTATATACATCTTCCCCAGCCGCCGACAACGAATGTAGGAATCCACACCGCCCGCAAACACCGCGTTACAAACCGCTATATTCCAGAATGTCTCCCAAAACGATAGAGAAACGCCGCAGCCCCCGCACACGCTCAGTACTCGACCAGCCGCAGCTTCTTCCCAATGTCCTTCCTCTTCGCGCGGACGGACGCCCTCTCCGAAGCCTTGGCGTCCATGTTGTCCTGTCTCCCGCGGTGCTTAAGCGCCTGGAGCAGCATCCCTGAGTCGAAGAACCCGTCTGCGCATATTTACGTTAGTTAAGATATCCAGGCGGTCTTGCTACTACAACAAGGATGACGGGGAAAGAAAATAAATAGCTTACATCCGCCTAATTCATCATCCTCGCTCATGGCCAGGCTGTCTTCGGTCGACGACCTGGACCCGAGCGACGACATCGCCCCCGCCAGGGCCTTAACGTTGTCGTGGCCCGTGATCATCCGGCCCCTAGCCTTCAGGCCCTTGGGCGCCTTGATGGTCGAGTCGATCTCGCGGGCCCGCGACTGCTTCGTCATGGCCGACTCCCGGTTCGTGATCCGCAGTATCCGCCGTATCTCGAGGAGGTAGCTCTCCAGGGTGTCCATGAACCTCTTCGTCTGGCGGTGCTTGCTCGACGCGCAGATGCTGATACTGTCGTCCTTGATGATATAGCCGATGCCGAACCCGTCCGCCGAGGTGGGGCCGAAGCCGAACTGCCGGAGGCACGGGTTGCCGCAGTTGGACGTGGACAGTATGGTGTTGTTCAGCTTATCCCAGCCGCTGTCGGCGAACAGAAGTGGCATCGGGTTTGAATCTCGTGAACGCGAGGTGGTGCTGTAGCCGCGCCCGCGTGACTTGGCCTCTCCGTCCAGCGATATGCCGGATTCTCTCCGAGGGCTCCCGACCACGGACCCGAATTCGGAGTTGCTTTCGGAGGGGCTGGTGTAGCCCGTACTGCTAGCTTGATCATCATCCTGGAGCCTCTGCCACACGCAGAACAGGGCGTACAGGTGGCGGTCGCAGCCTTCGGCCTTTGCGCTCTCCCTGGTGTTCGCTGTGTGCTTTCGGCAAGCCCTGCGCAGCGCCTCAACCTTCTCTTCGGGAGTATCGTCGGCCCAGAAGGTTTGGACGAATTTGACGGACTCCTCCGTAACCGATCGTATGGCTTCCGTTCGTCCGTGAAGGAAGACTTTAGTCATGGCAGGCTCGTAAGTACAGTCGATCCGTCCGTAGAGACCGTAGTAAGCTGCCTGGAACGCCATCTGAACGAAGGCATCCGGCGAGAACCCAGCCGAGGTGATGAAGTTCTTGCCAAAGCCGCCGAAGTCCAAGCACTCGAATTCGTTCTGGCCGATCAGATCTGCGAGCCGAGTTTCGGCGAATCGGACGGCGACCTTCAGCTCAGGCAGCATATCCCACTCCAACTTGTACGGGTGCGTGTTAACATCCCCGAAACTCTCCGGGTCACGCTTCGAAGGGTCCGGGCTTGTTGTCTTCCATAGACTCGGGGCCTTCCCATTGATGGTCCTTGCAAATCGTAAGATGGTGTCTGTGTAGACGTCACTCGCGAATCGCAGCACCGTATGGCCATCCACACCGGTATGCTCGAAGTTGATACCCGCGCTTCCGTTCTTGCAGACAATGATTTGCAGCTTGTCGTACCAACGATTGATGCACGTACCAATTTGCACTCCCTTCTCAACTTCACTCGTGCCACATAACATATTCTGACATAGCGCAGCCGCCGACTTGGGTTCCGTGTAATCGAGGCACAGCACGAAGAGTGCCGAGTCGACGATACCCAGACATTCCGCGTTATTGGATCCCTCCTCCTTGGTCAGTACGTCTCTCAGCCCGGACCAGACCTTCCGGTTTTCTGTGCTCAGAACGCCAAGAGCACTCTTGGCTGCGTCTTGGATGGGTATATGGGCAGCATCGTCAATAACTGTCTGGAGATTGACGGCTATGTCCTTCTCACACATGATGAGATCTGAGTTGTCGTCAAGGACGTCAAACCAGTAGAATTGCCCATGACAGAGTACCACAATGTGTTTGGAGTCAGGGTCCTGTTCGATTTGGCATCCATGCTCGGTGGGTACTCGCGCCGTACCGAAGAGTCGCGAATACTGGTACATATCCAGGGGCTTCCCTTTGAGCGTATCCGGTGGCAGTTCTTCCCGACGGACTGCCCGGACGAACTCCAGGGCTGACACGACCAGGGATGCGGCACGGGTGACCTGATTGTTCCTAGCCGGTGTAGGGTCATCCTCGAGCAAGAAGAAGGGGTTCAAGTTCAGGACGACGGGGTTATCAAAGTTTAGGTACGAGTCGTACCCTCCTCTCTATATCAGCGGCATGACGCTTTTCTTGGGACAGGGTTTTCACAACTTACAGAATTGTTCTATGTAACTTGTCTTTCCGACGGCGTAACTGCGCAACTTTTCCTGGAGATATGGACCATCGTGTTTCAAGAATTCTTGAACCGCGGCCTTCGTTTCTGCGTGTTCCCGAGGGCTCTGCAGCGGCTTTAGGGCGGCAAGGTACTTGGTGCAAGTACTCTCAAGTTCGGGGATGGGTAGTTTAGGAAGACTATCTTGAGCGGCGAATGTGATGCCGCCTTCCTTGGGGGCCTCTGAAACCGTCGTCATTGTGACTCTGGGATGTTCTGGCTTGGTGCTTATTGATTCCTCGGTTGGTAGATCTGGGAAAGATCGAGGAACGGAAGCCAGTGGGCTGCCGTTGAGCGTTTCACCAAGAGACTTTGGCATAGCAAAGATACGAACTTGAGTAGGCATGATGTTAGTCGGCTTCGCAGAAGAATTAGGCGTACAGAGGCGAGACGAAGATGCTGATGTTCAGGCCGCGCAGAGCGGTGCGGTAGAAGTAATGACAATCCTGAAGACAGTAGGCCGGCATTCCACCCTTCTGAGTAGCACACTTGTGATAGTAACTTAATATCCACGGAGGATATGATATCTATGGAAGCATTCAGTTCCAACATGGGATGGGGCTAAGTACATATAAATCTAGAGCAAGTGCGTGGAGAGAAGAACCACGGGTGTTAGACACGGGGTGGGTCTCAAGGGCTTCTACTGTACTTCGTATGGGAGCCACGACAACGTCGGTAGCAAGGAGATAATCACATGTATGGAAGGGTACTACTAGAAGGTAGAGGAACTTACCTTCTAGGCAAGGAAGTGAGTGGATAAGCGATTGGGTCTAGTCGCCTGAAGAGTCTCGGTTAGACTTCCGCAAGACCGACGACAGATAATGCAATGCGCGATGTTTTACAATCTGCCGAGAGATATGGATAAAAGTATTTGAGAAGAATACTACCAGAATACCACTCACAGGTGCGTCAAGTACTACAAGTCTGGCGGGCCTTTTTGTATTTAACGCTCAGCTAGAGCTAGCCCAGGCTCATGTTACGTCGCAAAATGCGTCATATGAAAGCTGTAAGATGGCGGATATGTACTGTAGTCCGGGGGAGGCAGAAATGAGTTTCGACCCTTGTATCGCTTTAGACTGTATCGCCCTTAAACTTCGGCTGATGGGGTCAGTGGAGTGAGGATTATCTTCCGTTTGTCCAGGCAGTGAAGAGATCTAGAGCTAATAAGGGGTCTCAGACTCTCAGCAGGAGTTCCGCAGGCGCGCAAGTTTCTCCAGTAATACTGGAGTATCGAGGGGGTAAGGCTTGTCTTGTTGGATCTGGAAAAGGCGTACGTCGAGACCCACTTCCACCTGGTCGAACTGTCTTAAGAAGTGGGCGACCTATAATTACTGTATGGAGCAGACGATAGCAAGTTCCGACCCCACGGGGTTGTTAACTCGTATGGGGAGAAGTCCGAGGCTTCGGCGTCTAGGAAGGAATCGATGTGTAGACAAGCTGAGGGTGAGGAAGGTGGTTCTCGGGCAAGTGGATGGCCTCTGGTTGGGCGCCGGAGGTGGAGGTGTCAAGTCTTCGAGAAAGCCATACCTGGATAATCTAAAAATGACTATATAACTCTACTGTAGCAGCTCGCTTAGTTAAGGTAGTCGTTGGGCTAGTCGATAAGCGCCCTTGAGTACTGTACGGTACTAAGTTGGAAAGACACCCGACATGTAGTTAGTAAGTTCTAAGGTCAGCAATGCTCCATTACCAGCGCTAATATCAGCAGCAAGATCAGGAGCGGCATACTGCTTCTGAATCTTCCTAGGCGTACATCAGGAGACCAGGGTAAACACACTACAATGGCAAGCGACGTATATAATAAAGACCAAAATAAGATACGTGATATGATCACGGGAGCTTCTGCCAGGCATATGATGAGTTGAGAGGGAAAAGTGGATCCGGCAAAGACAATACACAATGCAGCACCAAAACAGCCAAAGAAACCAAAGGTTGCAGGGTGGGAGAGCAGGAGGGCTTTTTCGCACCTGTTGGTTAGCTAGTTCCTAGATGTTTCTAGCAATGCAATGCGGAAATGGCAACTGCCTCTTGGCCTGGTCACATCCCACATCGAAGTGCCGGGGGTGAGAATGCGAAAGGCGAGCATGTGAACGCCGGGTGGGCGTTTCTGGACTTGGCATAGTCGGTAAAGCTTAAAGCACGGCTCAATTGTAAACGGCAATGAGAGCCACGGGGTTGGCTGCCATGACAGAAAAGGAGCTGCCCTGATCTGAGATCTGTCGAGATCATTCGCTCATTTTCCATCCCAGCTGGCTGCCTAATGTTCCCTTGCAGTAAGTAGGCACCTACCAATAAAGACCCGAATATCTCATGGTCGTGGTTCAACCTCGCGCAGCTCAGAGTGGACAAACCTACTTGAGATTACTGATGCTGTGTCGCAAGCATTCGAATACGCCACGGTCGGGCCAGCTATTCAAATCACCTGCACTGGTTGTAGTGGAAGTATTTATCATCAGAAGTGGGGAGATGGGATTGCCAAAAGTCGCCAAGTTGCCGAAGCATATGTAGGCCCTCGGTTGACATCATCGCTAGTTGCAGATATCTATGTGCCCCTGCGTGCGGGCCTTTTTAACGGTTTTCTTCCCTCATGTTTCGCGCGCGCAGTGCATGGCATGGCATAGCAGTGGAGTCCGGGCCTGCGGGGTGCTGTCATGATTCGACGCCTCCCAGCCATCCCCCGGACCGACTGGATCTTGGGAGTGCGGCGATAAGATACGGAGATTCCTCTTTACTGATTCGTATTTCTGTACATATAGATCAAGGGGCTCAGGTTCCTTCGCCAAATGCTATACTCCTGGACGCACATATAGAGTAATTACGTCGGAAATGTCGTCGGAGCCGCCGGTCACCCAACGTCTGCGAAGGCTAGTAGGCTTAGATAGGCGTTCTCCATCTTTTTCAACCTTGAGTTGGACCTCCTTCCATTCTGCAGATTCTCGTTGTCATCAAATAGGGCAAGATCGGAACGAAAGGGAAACCGTGTGTCAGGATCGCAGAGGTCCAGGTCTTAGAGTGGTAAGAAGCTCCCTACTAGCAGTCACAGATGTATTCTATTTTATTCGAAAGCATCTACCCGGACCATTGTCGACTGGACTAAGAAAGTCCATTCCGAGATATGGACGTACCAAGCACCGGCTAAGAGGTGCAGTAGCCACTACTCGGTTCCCTTGCACGGAGAATCAAGGCGACGGTTCGGAATGAATTATGATATTGAAGATATTCCGGATATCAAAATTTGTTGGTCAACTGGGGAAACCTATCTTCTTTTACTCCTATGTTCACATTCTTATGACTACCACCACATCTCTTCGTACGTCGGAGGACCATGCTGCAAGCTCCCCTAGTATTTCGAAAGCTTTAGGCTCTCATCAGTTGGGCTGCTTAATCACGGGGGAAGCGGGTTCCTTCGTCATCGTAGGACGTTTATGATCGCTCCCGACTTTTTACCTTGGCCCCTAGACGCGCTGTCCAACTCGCCCTTCGCCCTTTACAGTCCAAGGGCCGCTTCAGCAGCAGGAAGTTGAATTGGCCCCGGAGGGCCCTACGAGGACCGGCAACACTTGTGTTATATGATCTTATGCATGCTTGTGTATTTATGTGATTAGTGTAGAGTGAGATAATAAACAATAGGCGTTTAAAGGGGGTCATTGGGAGCAGAGAAGTAACGTCAACATTTTAATCTGGAAGGAGAGGACATGACTCTAAACAATGGTAGGTAACATTCTACTTGGTGGACGTCCTGGATATCAGACAATTTTGGGGCCTAGTACAGTGAGCGTTGGTGTTCGTACGTTAACTTCAAGTTCTCTCCCTCCGTAAGAGATTCAATTCGCCTGGTGCTACAGCGAACTAGGGGCCGTGATAGCCTAGGAGGGCTACGACGGTAGGTATAAAATTTGAGAGGTGGACTGGCTGATGGCGTTGAGCCTGTTGCCAGTCTGGGCACTGTTGATGCGAATGCAGACGTTTTTATATAGATGACTGGCATACAGTTCTGGGTGCTGTAGACGTGCCCCTGGCTCTTCCCACCTGGCGGTAATATGTTCAAAGTCAAACTACTTCCAAAGTAACTCGCCTTAAGAGGGCGAGCCTAATTTGAGTAAAAGTAGACTTGTGATGCAGTACCCATCGACTTCATCAGCCCAAAATCTTTCACGATTCTCGTAAGACGGATGGCACTCCCTTCGGTGTTTCTTTTAGACGTAATATGTACATTCGTGCCTTTTCCTCAGTATCCCATATGGTACATTTATCATTCCTATAATACGATCGCTCCCAACGCAATAGGCGGACCGATTCACCCACTTATTGATTCGCCATCCTGATGGCCTCGGCCTCTTGCCGGGCCTGGGCCAACATCCGCTCCTCGCGCCGCTTGTCGTCGATGTACTTCTTCATGATGGCGCGGTCGACGGCAGCCTTCTCACGCAGCTCCTCGATCTGCTGCATCTCGACCTGCTCGTCGGGCGTCGGCGTCACCACCGTGGCGCCCGTCTTCTGCATGAACTCGTCGTAGATGGCTTCCGAGTGCCGGTTCTTCATGTCGATCGTGACCACGCGCTCGCCCTCCTCGGGCGCGGGCGCCGGGCACTCGCCGGTCGTGCTCGAGTGCGGCTGCTGCGCCAGCGGCACCATGTTCCTCGCTGCCGCCGCCACCAGCCCCGCCCCCGTCGCTGTCTGCCGGAAGTAGATGGACATCGTCGCCGGCCCGGACTGGTTCTCCGACCGGTTCACCAGCATCGGTATCGCAGGGTTCCAGAACTTCAGTCGCGGGAGGCACGTCTTCCAGAATTTCCTGCGGCGCCTTCCTGTCAGTTTGACTGCTCACTCCTTCCTTTCCCCGTCTGAGGAGTCGCCGGGGAAAGAGTCGTACCGCGGCCCGAAATGGCCCTCGTTCCACTTCAGCGCAAAGTCCATGTGTATCCGCGTGATCTCGGGTGGCAATATCGCTGCGCCTTGGCCGTGCCGTAATGCCAATAACTGCAATAGTTCGTTAGGTAGGAGTTCCAGTGCTTCTCGCATGCTGTGCGGGTTCACCTTCTGGAGACAATTGTCAGTAATAAGCGGCGAGTTCGGAAATCAACGAACGTACAGCTTGTAATATGTGCATGCGCTTTCCCGGGTTCACCATCTCGACCCCCCACGAGCTGGATTGCTCGCCTGATACTCAGATATGGGTAGTTAATACAACCGCGGAACTGACGCTACCCACCTCTTCACTGCAGGTGCTGCCCATAAATTTCAGTGACCCCAGCATTAATCGGAGCTAGTGATGATCCGGGCTGGTCGCCAGTGGGGCACACAGAACCTTTGGAAGCGATACACTTAGCCGCCGGCGGCTAAGAATTCCACAGTGATTGGCTGATGAAAGCATCCGCGTTAATAGTGCCGAGTCGAGACCACAAGCGAAAATTTTGGGCAAAAACCATATTACTATTGTCCCATCCCGAAGACAATACACGTTATCTTAGCCCCAACCCTATCAGGCTCAGGCCACTAAAAACGGCGCACTCTACTCAAAGCGCTGTAATCGCACCTATATACACTAACTTTACTCTTGGTTTAATAACGAAATCAATAGCGATAAAAAAAAATTTTCGGTTATATCTTAGAAAGCAAAGGCCTTTAATTATTATAATGCTTCCCGTGATTTTTCGCAAGTTTTTGTAATTGTTTTACATATAAATGAAGATATATACTGTTATTGTACGCCGGAATAAAATTAGGAGCCCACGAATTTAAAAAAGCATTAATAGGATCACTTTAAATTCATGCCTTAACGGTAAGAGGATATATTTAATCGCGGAGGTTAATATATATCATATTAAATAAATACTTAAACTTATTATTAATAATGTCTTTAAGGCTTTAATTTCATAATGTATGAAGTTACCGCTGTTAACTCTTTGTTAATATGTGGAATATACGGTAGAAATGAGGTGGGGCAGGTGGAGTGCGCCGTTTTTTTTGTCCAGCGCCTGCCTATGTATTGGCCTAGTACATCGATGTACACCATTAGCAGAGGTCACAAACGGGAGAAAGAAAGCACCATCGAACCACCAGGGAGCCAAAGAAAGGAGCTCTCGATCGGGGAATTGAACCCCGGCCACCTGCATATAATCTTCTTCTTTGCAGAAGGATGACGATAACATATAATATAACTTGAGGTAACCAAAGAGTTAAAATAGCTCTCGCTCGGGGAATCGAACCCCGGCCACCTGCGTATAATCTTCGTTCTTTGTAGAAGGATGAAAGGAAAAAAAAAAAATTTAAAAAATTAAAATTAAAATTAAAAATTAAAAAATCTAACCCCAAAATGGGGTTACAGGGGTCAGAACAGTCGGGCGGTATTGACCAACCTCAAGACCAAAAAACTCGACAACGCCTTACGAGGATTCTGAACGCTTAGCCATCTTCCTAGGCTGTGGACAAGAGCTAACCAGGTGACTGGAGTCCTTTGCTGCAGCTCTTCTAGGCTTCCTAGAGGGATAGACCATCTATGTACGCCCCACTCGCACCCCTGACACTTCAACATCACATATATCACCAGCCAGGACTCTAAAATTATCCACATTATCAGTCGGCTTCGTCACTGATTAGGACGGATTCGTGTTTATATGCGCAGCTGGAACATTTCCCTTTCAGCTTGACGAGAACCAACCATTAAAACTCGTCGCTCCAAATCTTCCTCTGGAGCTACAGGCTTCTTACTAGGAGAGATCTTGAGTATATTTAGCGAAGGTTACTGTACTTCGAGCATATCTGCTGCCTTGTGCGTCTTCCCCGATACATCCCTTAAGAGAGAAAGTTGGTGGTTGTCTGTAGCCTATCACAGGCTGGTTGCCTGTGTCTCTACCGCCTCGGGAGATTAAAGACTAACAAAATATGTGAAGAGCTGAAGAAGAAAACAGCAACGCCTAGTCCCGGTATGAGGAGCGCATCTGTAATGCTGACAACGCTGTCATTAAATGGTGCTCTAGGTCTCAATAGATGCCCGAGGCCTAGTTGTTGTTAGTATACACCATTGGCCGGAAAACTCCCTATATTGTCAATTTTGATTAACTTACCAGACGCAATACACCTGCCGTTAGTAGGACTTCCTCACCCTGAACTGGTTCAACTTACAGGCGCCATACTGGCACCAACGAAGACGACCAGCACAGCAGCGTAAGCGGCAACAGCCGCAAGAACGTCTTTCCCGCTGCATTATGCTCGTATTGAGCCATCCACGAAGCAAACAACACAGTGGCCACCGACGACGTGATAAGGCTAGTTTTAAGACCCGGAAGCAATGCCGTTATTAGCATTGGTATGATGAGCGCCAACCCGCCAAAATTTCCCATCATCAAACGGTGCAGGAATGCCTCCTCCCGCTCCTTCCCAACCCGAATCTCCCTGTTTAACTCCCTGAAGTCGCAGTCCACCGGATGTCTCTCGCCAAGCTCTAAAACCCTTTGTAGGAAGGTAGGCAAGGGCCCGGCCACGGGTAACAGGCCCAGCTTTCTCTTTACTCCATCTCCAGGCTTCACAACGGGCTCCTGAGAGAATGTCTCGTAATCCCTCAGAGCATTTGCTGATCGTAGTGTCAGCGACTTCGCTCGTCGTACCATCTTTCTGGTTTATGGGGCTTACCGTATACGTGTAGCAATTGATCAAGCTCATGATTCATTTTTCGAAGCACACTATCGCTTTCCGTAACAGTGTTTGGCCCATTCATTGCAATTTTAATCGAATCCATCTTATCGACGATCTCGCGCTGGAGGCCATCGATCCTGTCTCCCTGGACCGTGAGGAAGTTCAACACAATGCGGCTCCGTGGGTTTCTTTTCCTGACACCGCTGAGAACTTTCAGAGTATCGTGCAAAGCTTCAATAAATTGGAAATGAGAGGACGCTAGGCCTATAAACTCCGCCATTGCCTCGAATCAATACTGGCACCTGAAACTTTATAAACAGATGTCATCTCAAGACTGGGCGAGCAAAGGAGATTGGGAACAGGTGCAGTTGGGGTCGACTGGTCTTATATGGTAATAGGGAATCATCGGCATCACCCAAACATTTCACTTTATCTGGCGTCCGTAGATTCAAGGACATTTTACTAACCCGAGAACAAGATACGGGTAGCTAACCCGTGCAAGCCACTTTGGGCAGTTCCGCCGGCTTCATCTCAATATTATACGCCCGGAACGAAAGTGAAGCTTGTCTCTCTGTATATCTCAACCCCAACCAGGCTGAGATCCAATGAGAATGTCTCTATCTCAGTGGAAACCCCGCCCCCTGTAGAACTCAGCTGCTTCCAGTGTGCTTTCGAGGTATGCCGGGGTGTTAGGTAGCCAGCATTGCTGCATTCCCCAGTCAACTAGTAATGAAGCGGCTCCGCGTCTTCCGTACGTTGGGTCGGTCCCTATAAATGTGAGTCCTGTTACTGCTTGGTATATTTGGTTATGTCATAGCATCCTCTAAGTGACCTACGTCTTGATGGTATGAACAGACTGTGAAGGAGGAGAATTTAAGCTAATTATTCTCTTTAACTAGCCACGGGGATATTATCCTCAGAGGGAGACTATTTTTGAGCTTTTCAGACCCAGATCATGTTCCTGCTAAAGTTCCATGCTTAAGGGGTATAGCTTTAAGGATTGGTATTTTGTTAACTGGGAATGCTGTAGTACTTATAGAGTAAAAATCTATTTCTTACGTGGTAAGTGTGAAAGCTTTATCATATAGTCAGACGTGACGTAACAGAGGGTGGGTAGGTGTGAGTAAGTGCTGAAGTGATACGACGGCCAGAAACCTAAGGCGGCGAGACAACTAAGGTTGCGGGTTGTTCAAGGTGATGCGTGATGTGCACCCAGACTGGTAGCTCGGATGTTTCCTAGGATACGGGCACAGTATGCAGGAGGGTTCATATATTTGATAAGTGGCTCTTCTTTCACCAGACGTTCCCCCCCTACACTCCTTGGCTTAATAGTCCTGTGGTGTAGTGGACCCTTTAGTGGCTTGGGTAAAAGTAGTCGCCAGAAAAACTAAGGCAGTGCTGAGGTTTTTCGGTCGTTTGGAGGAGGTTTGACCTTGTGCCTTGCGAATTTTTTTTTCTTCCGCATTATTTTTTGACTTTCTTCTTCGAACCCCTTTACCCCTTCGCCTACTCTGCATCTGTACCCTTCTTGTTTGTCCTTCTTTTCCTTCTTTTCCCCTTTCTTCTACTCGAATTCTTCTGGTCTTCCATGGAATTCGAAGCCTTAATCTATTATGTTTATTAGATGACCTATAAAAGTAGCTGCAGTGGTCGCCTAAGGCACCCATAGTAGATGCATGGACCTGTGGCTTATATGGCCAGGCCATAGCCTAGGTCTTCACTCCCTATTCCGAAGCCAAATGCAGTGAGCCTCTCCTTAGTCTTTTGTTTTATGCACCGTCTCCTATCCACTACCATAACACGCCTTTATATGATTAAAGCCCACGCTGTCCATGATGATTTTATCAGCAACCTGTCCCAAGGTTGCTTGAAATCTAACCAGCTCCGTTTCTCTCCTAACTTTAGGGGCGGATTCGAATTCTACGAAGCTAGCGGTAACTTAATAATTCATACTCCGTTCACACTTTACGTGGTCAGGCATACTGAAACGCGTTATTTATGGCTAACACCAAATGACACCGTTAGCCGGGGTGGCTATTGAGGATACCGCCTCTCTCTGTGCTGTCTTGTCGAGGGGTGCTTATAGTAGCGAATTCCCATGAAGACTAGTTCTGTATGAGAAAGTTAAAGATGAAATAGTACACAGTTTCAAGAACATACTCGACTGGTACCATCTCCGGCCTTGATATAACAACCACGGAAAACTCAAAGGCGAACATCTCATTGTTCAACCGAGTCACAAAAAACCAACCGCAGAAGTTCTTTCGAGCTTCTACATCGTAGTCTCGACCACGACGAATGGCAAAACTCTCTAGATACGTTGAAAAGATATATTCAGTCGCAAGATACAGCTACACCCTACTTAAAGGCTTAGGGAGAGCCAACTTGCGAGGATCTTCTGTCAAGAACTGGATTATGCAGTCATGGTCCTGTATCTCTCGAGTGCTACAGAGTCAGCTCATACTCAGCTTAGTATCCTGTAGTCCCAATCATGATGCTTGATCCGAATAGTTGACAGCCCACCATTAGACGTAGCACTATGCGCCATGCATCACGCTCATTGCCAATCCATGTCAGTACCGGGCCAGCTTGGCGAACTCCCTGTACCGCAAGCTTTGTTACAGTGTAAAAAGTTGGCGGTAAAACAACGAGCTGCTACACATAGTTGGCAAGTTTGAATGGGGTGTGAAAACTGTAATGTCCTTCTCAAGCTCTGCCTGCGAGATTTCCCGTCTCGAACGGGTTTCCGCCGGATGCCAGGAGGATAGTATGTACACCTTTTATTATGGTTTGTTCGAATAGGGACACAGCACTCTTCTCTTTACTCATTAGAGTCCGTCCGCCTAAACTTATATGAAGTCTTCTTTTCAGCGTTAAAGAACAATTAATCTCATCTTCTGAGGCGGCCTCCCGAAGCCCTGCTAAAAGAATGCCGCTGCTCCTCACACGTGCCCACGGGGCCGATGCGGGTCGGATCGCGGAGATCCACATTGCCGCATTCGGCACCAACGCAATGCTTCGGGCTCAATTCCCGATGCCCGCCCTGCACGAGGCGTTGAAGAAAACGATCAAAGCAAAGGCGGCCGCCGATACAGACGATCCGAAAACGAGCGTGCTGGCTGTCCGAAATGTTCCAGATTCCTACGCCACGCGGGCTCGGGGTGATTTCCTTGATCAAGAGGAAGACGCTACCCAGCAGCAAGGGGGAGGCCTCGTTGTTGCGTTTGCGAAGTGGTCACACCCAGTCGCGGATGATGAAGAATATACGGAGCCACCTTGGGTTTTCCCTGAGGGAACCAACTGGGACATATTGGAGGACTGGACAAGGAAGACGGAAGAAGCTCAGCAGAGAGCTCTTGGTGGGACGCCCTGCTACAGTATGCTTACCCCTCCTTTATAAATCTGACGAGCTTTGACCAATGGTCTCTTCAACAAGGCTACATAGTCCTTGGGATGCATATGCGTTGATCTTACTGCTCGACAGTTATGCTTTCGTCAGGCATGCCGTTACCTTCGCCCTTACATGCTCTCATGTGGTCCCGGGATACACTTTCGTAAGCCTTTACCAAAAGCGGAGAGGCGAAGGCTGATATCATCATAACAGCTCAATCCCGTCGACCTTACCGTCGCTGGGGGAGTAATTAGTTAGCGAAAAAAAATTAACGTTGCAAATACCGTAATACCAAGGACAAAGTACGCCCTATTACTGCATCATCGATCAATCGCCGATCTGTAGCCAAATGCGAATGGGTACTTTGCCTTGTGAGCCTTACGAAGGCCCAACCGTCTCGACGACCCCCAAGGCCTGCCAGGTTCCAGAATCTCGATCGCTTTATGGCAATTAGAACCCCGTATTTGTGGTCGCGACTGGTTGGCTAGTGAATTCGAATGGCGTTGGAACATGTAAGGGAATGATAAGGACTAGCCACTTCGCCATATGACCTTCAAAGATTCGCCATATAAGTAGCCTAATAAACGTGCACTTATCAATCCAGTCTTTTGGTGCAGCCGTGCGCGACAGTTACAGCACGAGGTACGACCAATAAGTTGAAGCTCCTAATATAACTGCATCAACTAATCCTTTGTCCAAGCCACTGAGCAGGCCGCATTCCAAAACTTAATCCTCCCAGTCCATATAGTCATGTTCTAAGATCAAGTCTCTTATTTGTCCATGCCAAGTGCCAGCCTCCATGGCTACCACGCTGGCTCTCTTGCCGTCCAGAGTCTTGACCGATTTCTTAAAGCTTGGATGCTGGCAGACAGCCTGGAGCAGATCCGGCTCGCCGATCTTTGTTGCGTAGTGAATGGGTGCCCAGCCGTCCTTTCCTGTATGCGTTCCTGCATTCTCCAGCTTCAAAAGTGACATTGCACACTCCAGATTATAGTTCGAAAGGGCATTAATTAGAGGAGTATTTCCGCCGTTATCTCTGGTTACCGGTGTGTCAGGATTGTCGCACAGTTTGAGCATGACCTCCAATGTAGAATTCTCTCCTTGAATACAAGCGTGGTGGAATGCATTTTTCCCGGAATTGTCTGTTATACTGACTTTCGCCCCGTGCCGGATCATTATCTCGACGCAATTAGGATCGTCCAAAAAGTCGAACAAGGGCGGCCTGCCGTCAAAGTCTTGAATATTAATGTGCGTGGTGTCTTTCGAGTTGCATAGAGCCGAGACAACTTTTGGTCTCTCGCTGCTTTGATCTGATAGTCCTGCGAAGTGGAGTGCAACCTGTCCACTTTTATCTTGTATATCTGGATCGGCCCCGGCGTCTAGCAGCAGCTTGACGCACGAGGCTGACAGGCACGATGCTACGTGGAGAGCCGTCTCGCCCCAGATGTTGACTTGATTAATGTCCAGTTGGTTCGGGCATTGGCGCCAGATCTTGAGCGCAGCTACCAGGCCACTGTCAGCTTTGGACTCCACGGCCGCGTGTATGATGTTAGCACCGAGGTTAGACAGTAGGAGTGCATCAGCGCCGTGCTCGATCAGGACTCGCATCTCCTGAGCGCGCCCTGAGGATGCGGCCCAGTGTAGAGGGGTCCAGTCGAACTTCTTGTCCTTTTGATCAATCATGTTATGTATGATTTTGGTTCCCTTCGGATTTTCAAAGGCCGAAGCTCGGAAGTACTCGAGGATCGCGGCGAAGAGGGGGGATCTTCCTTGGAACCGAGACTTCCATTCTACCCAGTTCGTGCCTATTGGAGCGTTGTTTGCATCGTCCACAAGTTCTATTAGTCTATCTCGCCATTAGACGCGGCTGTAAAGGTCCTGTAGACGTTTGAAATGGAATGAAACAAGTCAAGCCGAAGGTGGGTTTCATATGGGAGAGCTAGATAACCACGACAACGTATAATAAAAGTTCATATATGGGAGGGTGACTTAAAGGAAGGTCAATATATACTTTTCAAGTGATGGTCGTTCTGTATCTGTGGTGTCGTACATGTTGAGCACAGCCGTATGAATAGGGGTGAATTCGAAGTCACTCAAGTAATCGTCTTTCTGTGAAAAGACTTCGAGAATGTCATGTTCTACTTGTGTTGCACCCTCACCGATGGATTTGAGGACGGCAAAGTCAGCAGCTTTCCTTTGATTGTAAACCGTAGTTAGTATGGTCCCTAAGTACAGGTTGCCAGAGCCGCTCACCGTGACCCAACGTCTCCCAACTCCGTATCGATCCCAAGTGACAGCAAATATCTTAGAATTGGTAGTTGGCGATGATAAGACGCTGTCTATAGTGACATTAGCTGGTACCCATTCCCGGGATTATCTAATAACACACATGGAGAAGCGACCATCCATCACGGGCCGTGTCCCATATGGTAGCCTCGCCAGATTCAATAGAAGCTCTGAGCTTTTCAAGGTTCCCATGTTTTACATAGCGCAAGGCGTCTGAACCTACTGGTATCATGCGGTAGGTATGCAAATCGTACCGAACACTGATACTTTTGAATGAGGTGATTTGGGATAACACTCGACGAAAAATCGTCGAATAGTTGGAATATCTCGCATCTGATAGCTGCATACGTCGGCACTTCGTATCTGTACATGGAGTTCTACTTTCCTTGAATCTCAAAAATCGCCGACGAGAGCTTGAGAGTGCCTGATCGTGGCATTTGCAATGGCAATCGTAGTAGCAAGCTTGGCGGACCTCCAGGTGGGTCATGGGATCATCCTCCATCAATTGCAAGGTATGCTTGGTGTTATGAGACGATGTCAAACATGTCGAGCTAGAAGCTGTGCTCGCTGGCAAGAGGGATTCCATTGACGATGTTGAATCTGACGTGCTTTCAAAGGATCGTAATGAATGGGATGCAGAGAGTCGATGAGACTGATCTCTAATGCGGTCACTGGCAGGCAGAGATGGATGAAGCAGTGAAGAATTGCTCGATGAGGGATGGGGCAGTGAATAGTCAGTCGGGGAGGGATGGAGCAGTGAAGAGTCGCTCGGAGAGGAATGGAGCAGTGAAGAGCCTCTCGGAGCTTCACCCTCTAACTCTAGATGTCGGGACCCAGGGTCGGCTAGCATATACGGAGGAAATCGGTTGGCAACAGCCATCAACGTCTCCCTAGTATGTGTGTTAGTTACGCCGGCGGGAATGTCAGGCTGGGACTTCTAACGCTTGGGTAATAGCGAGGAATGTTTGCAGCATCGCATTCTGCTCTTTTAATTGTGCATGAAGCTTGTTTAATCCTGAGGAATGTTGCGTCCATCTTGCTCGGCGTATAAGAGAGAGGTCTGAACTACCTATCTGTGCTAGTCGGTGCTCTAGCTGCTGGATAGTTAATATCGATTTGTTCAATACAGTGTTAATGACAGAGCTTGAGAGGCGATGTAATGTGTGTCGACTGCGTAGAACACGGTCAAAACCTGTGAGTGCTTCGGTTAAAAAGGTAAGATCATGCAAGAGAATTGAGATATTGTTATCACCGTCCCTAAATTCGTTAATGATTTTAAGGACGGAATTGCTGGCATGAATCAGGCCTGTAACAGAAGCCAATAGCCCGACAACTGTAATGGGGTCCATTTTATAGGCGTGCAGCCTTGCTTCAGAAAGATAGGGATGAAGGTTCGGACAAGAACATAACGCACTGGGAGGTACGTGATAGACATGATGTGCAATTTGAGCAGTAGAACTTTGGGCAACGTAGGCTTGCCGGATTGAATCTTGCCTTGATAGTGGACAGGTCTTATATGCCGCTGCACCATCTTCAGGAGTTGCCAAAAGGGTAAAGGAGGGGAAGCAAAGAGGGCGGGTAAAGAGTAAGTTCTATACGCCACTTTCCACTGACATCTGCAGGGCATTTCTGCTAACCAATGATATGTATCATCCCTTACAAGTAAGCCCTTTTAAGCGGTTTGGTAGAATAGGGGCAGGGGCGCAATTAAATTTATGCACATTTACTCTCCTGGCTGCCTTACAAAGTATCCTCCTTACCTATATTACGGCTGTTGGACTCCAAAAGGTGGGCGCTCGAATCGTTGTTGGTTCGAGCTTATTTAGCTATATGTCGTATTCCTACAACGGCACCTCACCAGGCTCCCTCGACTACACCCTTAGTAAGTTATGGACGCGGCCCCAGGTAAACAACATTTAAAGATTAAAGTCCTGAGCTTCGTTAGTTCCTATATATATGCTGTTTGTCAACTATGAGGATATGGCAGAAAGTATTTGACCGGATTTGTAAACAACACAAGAGGACTTGGTTCATTCCGACGCGGTCGACTTACTAGAAGCTCGATGTCAGTGATGCGCATAGTGGATTATGCATACAATGCATGTATTATGCCGATACCACGAGAGGTAGATCCCTAGCCACGGCTTTCTCTCCGTCGTGGTAGTTCGGGGACTACTTTGATACCCCAGGTGTTCGGCATGAAGTCCCTTTCTTTTGACGTGTTTGTCGGCCAAGGTGCTGGACAATTCAATGTCACATTTTACCCAACACGTCACCCCTATAGCTCAAATAAGATACTGTTGATAAATAGGCTGCATCCCATTTATTTTGCATACGCAGGGCTTCCTATCTAAAAGGCCACTTCGCAGGCAATTAAAGGGTGTATGCTAAATCTCTAAAGCGTTATTCGTTATTTCTATGATTTCCGCAATTAATTTATTTGAATATGTTCTCCTTCGGCAATATCTGCCTACTGTGATTCTTTAATAACTTGAGACTCTCCTTGGTTGTTACGGGCTGCACCTTTTTTTTGGATTCTGAGCGGTGAATACTTGCTGTAATGCAGTGTCTTTTTCAAGCAGTTGTGCAGTGATGCCTTCGCTTGGGGGTCATGGTCATATAAGATACAGGGGCATTTTCAGTTGGATACCTCCACCGCCCCCCGAGATTCCTGAACCAGCTAGTATGTATACTCCCATATATTTTGTATGCAAAAATATCTCCATTATTTCCTCTGCTGTTTCCCACCATTCTCAAAGCAACGCTTTATCCTATCCCAGCCAGCATGACGAAAAAAATCTTCAAAAACGGCGTACCAGGCCTCAAATATCGCTATCTACAACTGTTCTTCTGCTAATACTTGCACATTATACTTCGTCTCTAAATAAGACTTCATCCAAGTCTATATGTTCTCGGTATGGAAGCTTAGATAATTGTTGTTGATAATATTGCCCTAATGTTATTTCCCTAACAAATTATATAAGGAGCTACATTCTAGCTGTATTTGGGAATAGTGGGCAGGTCGAGGTAACTACTGAAAATACCCCTGTAACTTGTAGGCCCCTGCGAGAAACAAGCCTTTTGGAGCGCTTTTGGAACTGTCGAATTCTGAATAGCGCCGAAAAGTGCGAAGCCCCACGCTATGGCGGGAGACTAGTAGATTCCATAGGACGTAATAACGGCAAGTTCCAGCCAAAAAGCCCTAAGGACGGGAGGACGTTTTTCGAGAAGGGACAAGATCGTCCAACCAAGATAAAGATTGGCTGGTCCATATGTCTGATTATGTAAAGTTCTTCTACGCTCCCCTGCAGGCCTGATGACATTGCACATGGCTGATGCTGCCCTGCTCGTGAGACAAGAGCGGATATGGGTGTGATTTGGTATATAAATATCTGAACCTTTATGGCATCTAACCTCAGCTGCCTGTCTTCATGTTCAATGCTTTGTCTGAAAAAGATCGTTTCCAGTTAGCGAATTCTCGTCCACATATTACCCCGGAAGGCAAGGAGAGGGAACGGGTGCCCATCAAATACCTATCCAAAGTTCGCGGGTAACCACGAAAGTAGTAGGTAATCGATGGGCCGTATATAACAAGGTAAGAAAATATATATATATATATAATTCGGTCATAATATTATTTAAACATTTATACTATGTCCCAATAATTTTATTAACCTTTTAATATAGGAATGATCTGATATAATCGTAATAAATATCGGGTGTGGCGGTGCAAGGCAGGGGTTGGAGGTGTTGGCGCTGATCCCTGGAGGTGGTGTTTTACGGTTCCCCTCCTCGCTCATCCCACCGGGAAGGCATCCCAACACATATATCGACGAGCTGGAAACACAAGAAAGGCTGAAGAGATGGCTCATACCCACCCACCACAGCAAGGCGGCCACGTCAACCGCCAGTTCCCCCCTGTGTTCTACCTATACTCGACCGGCCTGGGCGGGCGCAAGTACGTGCTGGGCGAGCACAAGAACCAGCCCCTGTACGCCGTCACGACGCATGCGGGGTGGTCGGGCAAGGCAAACACGGTGCTGCACAGCGGGCCGAGCCCCGACGCCCCGCCGCTGGCGACCGCCGACGGCGGCAACACGGCCGTGGGCTCCGTCGACGTCGACCTCCCCGGTGCCGCGCAGGGCTCCTCGCCGTCGTCTCGGGAGCACATGAAGCCTACCGGATTCGGCTACACCCACAGGAACATGCGGTTCGAGATGGACGTGGGCGCCGGCCGCCGCGAGGCGTTCGAGTGGCGCCACAGCAGCGGGCCCGAGGTGGGCGCGCTGGACGGGTCGCGCTCGGGCTGGAAGCTGGTGCGGCTGGGCGGCGGCGGGGGGGAGGAGGTCGTCGCGGTCTGGGCCAGCGTCAGGATGAACCCGACCAAGAAGTTCGCCTTCCAGTTCCTCGGCACCGGCCTCACCGGTGTCCTGGGCGAGCGCTGGGCCGTCATGGCCGTCATTACCGCGCTAAGGATGTGGGACCGGGAGGTAAAAAAGAGAGGGAGTACGGCCGCCGGGAGTATGGCCGGGCTTAGTTAGGTGCGGGCTTCACCACCGTGTACGAGCTTCCCCTTAGCGGGCGTGTCTTTTGGTTTTGTTTTGTTTTGTTCATGAGTCGTAATATGCAAGTTGATGGAATGCATAATTTTGATATCGTTCACCTACCTCCTTTCTCGGAGGATCTGACTCGGAGCTTCATGGTCATGTGTTATGGTGTAGTGTCCTGCTTATGGTCTTAGTATGTGACGACCTGCGTATAGTATGTAGTGTAAAATACGTGTATGCGAAGTGTGGGAGAAATAAATCACCTGGCGTCAAGCGCCGTTGGGGGTACCGTGAAAAAAAGCATGGGTTTCCTTTGGTGTTCCCTTGACGTGAGGTAGCTGTACGTCTTCCGCCATCCGTTGACATGCAGCCCTCAGTTAAGGCGAGTAGGACATGGGCGAGGCCAAGCGATCCTTCAGGATATCGCTCCTTGCTTATAGTTCGTGATAGGGCGAAGTGGCTTCTGCAATCATATTCTCCTGGCCTCATTCTTCGTGAAGGGGGGAGATCTTCGTATCTCATTCTATGTGGGACGGGAATAGGGAACAGGAATATCAATCCGGTGCCCCGACGCTTCCTGAAATTTCGAATGAACGAGGGTCTGAGGAGAACCAGAGCACTGGGACTCTGAATTCTACTGATCATCGCCTTGAGGCCCTGACGATCAGCCAATTCCATCTGCATCTGCAGCGTGTGCTTCCTTCTCGGGCCCGAAAAACAGCACAGGATCTGATTGGCATGTACTGTCGGCTGTTGTTTCAGGTCCAAGGATAGGACGATAAGTCTTCCCCGCGGAGGAAATCCGACAGTCTAGTAAGGAATTGTGATCAAGTTGACGCCTCATCCCCAATCTCTTGAGTGACGACCCCTGATTCGACAATGAAATGGTGCTCCTGCAAGCTTTTGAATCCCCAAGACTATCTTGAGGTGGGGTTTGCGTTTGATAATGTGGTAAGCATCAATGGGAAACGGTATGTGACAGGAAATGGTATGCCAAAAGGAGGTATTGCAACCGTGCTCTAACTGACCTCGGAGCGCATTCAGTGTATACTAAGACGTGTGCCTCCGAAAATCGATTGCCAAGTCGGAGAAACGCCGTCAAGAAAAGTCAATGTGAGCAAGGGCCTGGGGCTGGGTTCTCTGGTGACTTAGTAAATATACTGCGGTGCTGGCAATATGAGTGAGAGGCATCTTCAAATCGCCGCCAGTGAGACGTGCTAGACGATCTGACATAGTGAAGAGCTTATAGAAGCCAGTTCTGCTGTTGGCCCTAGTTGATGGATGCCTATATCGTTCTGCAACGCGGGTCTGCGTCGTACAGCCGCAACTCACCTACCGAATCTTCATATTTTGGCTCCCATAGCCATAGAAACTCGACGATACCAAAGCAGACCGGCTTGTGGAACCTGGCTTCCACCCGCGCTCGCAGCTACCTAGCCACCAATCTTCAGGGGCTCGGCTCTACAGCGCTTCCGCGCGTGCGAAGGCGACGAGTCACCGCGTGGACGTCCAACTCCCGCCGATGTCGCGGGGCGCCATCATCGGGCTCGGATCGGCTGTACCTTCGGGATGCTGCTGGTAACCGTTGCGTTGTCCCTAGTCGTGCTGCGGCAGCGGTGGGGGGAACGAGGGCGTGCCGGCGGACTCCGGGGGGTTGGCCCGGAGTTGCCCGACCCCGGAAGAAGATGGCCACTGAGGTCGTCAGCCTGACTCGCGTCTTGAGCGACCCGGAGAAGCAGCATGAGTCGTGGCTGCGGTGTGATTGGGCTACCGGGGGGCGGCTTTTTTACTGTGTATATTAGATATGAGCGGCCTGGATATCCATGCTAGGCAGTCTCTGCTTCCTTCAGTTTCTTTCGGCATCTCAGAGAAAACAAGTTAGGAACCCTATTTTTCATGTTACCAAGAGGGCAGGACTTTGAGACGGATCAAATCGATGACACTCACGATGAAGGAATAACTGCATTGCGTTGTTCACTAATAATGGCGCACTGGATGTGAGAAAAGAGGAATGGTGATCTAATGCTCGAAATCTATAACGGTATCCGCTGCAACGCCCTCCCATGATATCTCCCTTGACTCCATATAAAAATAAACAGATGCATGTGGTCTACCACCCCTGTACACATGTGCTTCACCGTCTATCTACCCAGTAGGCTTCGCCGAGACGAGATGAGACGCCTTCCTTATTCATCACCCGTGCCGAAGACCTCCATGTGGACGCGGCCCTCGTCGACGCCCTTGGAGACCAGGTAGTTCTTGATGTCGTACATGAACTTGACGGGCCCGCAGACGTAGTACTGGGCCTTGGCGTCGCCGAGGAAGAGGCGCGCCGCGTCGAGCTTGTCGAGGTCCATGCGGCCCTGGTGGTGGTAGTCGACTCCCTGGACCTCCTTGCCTTGCAGCTTGGAGAGGAAGATGGTGGTGTCGACGTGGGGGTTCTTCTCGACGATGCTGCGGAGGTGGTCGCCGAAGGCGCGCACCTCCGAGCTGTGCGCGCCGTGCACCCAGGCCACGGGCCGCTTCGAGCCCGCCTCGACGGTGCTGTTGAGGATGGAGATCATGGGTGTGATGCCGACGCCAGCCGAGATGAGGGCCAGCGGGGCTGAGGCGTCGGCACCCTCAGCTTTGGGGTCCACAAAGAACTCGCCCGCGGGGTGCGTCAGCTCGATGACGTCGCCCTCGTTGTAGCGCTCGTGTAGGCGGTTCGAGATGAGGCCGCGGATGCCCGCCTCCCTGCCGTCCTCCTTCTTGACGCTGATGCGGTAGTAGTCGGCGCGCGGCGCGTCACTGAGCGAGTACTGGCGCGGCTGCAGGTTGCCGAGCTCCTCGACGAACATGTGCAGGCTGATGTACTGCCCAGGCTTGAAGGGGGGCAGGGGCTTGCCGTCCTCGGGCGCGAGATAGAAGCTCGTGATCTCGGCCGACTCGGGAACCTTCTTCTTGATCACGAAGCGGCGCCAGCCACGCCAGTCGCCGAACTCATCGTTGTAGATCTGCGCCTCACGGCCGATGAAGATGTCGGCAAGCTGCGCGTAGGCGGCCGTCCAGGCGTCGGCGACGTCCGGGGTGACGGCGGGGCCGAGTACTTTGGCCACCGCCTCGATCAGGTACTTGCCGACGATGGGGTAGTGCTCGGGTAGCACGTCAAGACTCGCGTGCTTCTGCGCGATGCGCTCGACGGCCGCCGACAGCTTGCCGAGGTCGTCGATGTAGGTGGCGTAGGCGAGGACTGAGGCCGCCAGCGCCCGCGGCTGCCGGCCCGTCGTCTGGCTCGTCTCGTTGAAGATGTTCTTGAGATCCGGGTGCGCCGCGAGCATGTTCTTGTAGAAGAGCGTCGTGATCTCGACGCCGTGCTCCTTGAGCGCCGGCGCCGTCGACTTGACGATGGCGATCTGCGAGGGCGTGAGGGGCGGTGCCATTCTTGCTGCTGGTGCGGACGGCACGTCTTATTATAGAATCAATAGGGGCGTTTTCTGTCTGGCGTCGCGAAGCGCTGTTGCCAGTAACCCGGATAAATCGCGGTAGACGAGACGGTGATGATGATGATGGTTGGTGATATTGAGTTGTTGTTTATTGCCGCAGCTTGACAGTCTTCTCCCACCGTGGGGACAGGACAGGCCAGCCCACAGGTCTTATATATCACATCTTGAGGGTGTTTCCAGGCACCGAAGATGTGATTTTTCTGGCAAACACCGGGCTAGTATTTTTTCCGGGTGACTGCGGCGAACACCTCGTCGGCCGCCATTGCCCGGACCGTACGTTGTTTCCGAATGGTGCCACCCTTACTCGCGCTTTGGTAGGCCGGTTCACCCTACTATAACAATATACGTGAGTAATCAGTTCGTCCGTATTTGCTGACTGTAGTAGTCGGTTCCACAATGGGGCGAGGCTATTCCTGAGAACTGTCGGTGGATGGTTCCACTCGATCTGGATCTTCCTTGGAAATAGTCGACCCTTTCTCCGCGGCCCATGGCGCCCGCCCCCGCGCACCCTGCGGCAGTCCATGGAATCTATCCCATGGTGAATAGCCTTCCAGGTGCCTTACAATGATCCTAAGAATTCAAGTCTTCGGTATCGAATGACTGATTCCAGGCACTGTCCGCTTCCTGTAGCCCGAGAACCGTCCATATCAAACCAATGATAAAGTTGAGTGTTTTGTTGCATTTGTGGTCGCAAAGGTCAAGCAAGGTGAAAATCGGGTCCAACCCACCCGGAAATGCAAAATTTTATTGGTATTTATCGCGTACTCATTACTTACTATCGCATGATGTTGGTTTCTTTGCTCCTGAATTACGGGCCAGAACCCTCTGCAACGCATCTACGATATTACTTCGGAGTTCTGAATTATCCCCGCCGTCTATAATCGAACGAGAGGCTTTTAATGCCTGTTACTTATAGGATGCCACGTGCGTGCTAGTGCCCCGGTAATTACCGACTAGTTGGATTCGTTGCTAGGCTGCAGGGGACGGCCCCAAACTGTCTACAAGTTCAGCTCGAACTGCTACTGTAAGTATGCATCTCTAATCCGCCCCATTCAGATTGAAACGAAGAGGCAGCGCATCGCGAAAAGAATCAGTTCTCCTTCGAGTCCACGGGTTTCCCTCTGACGTCCTCCTGGGTGGTTCGGGGCAGTTCTTCTTGCCTCGTGAACCAACGAGGAAGACGGTTCTCTCCCTCCTCGTACGGGCAGCCCGCCTCTTCCCGTGCTAGGTCGTTGACCCATTTCCCATGGCCTTGAACGCCTACCGACTTTCCACCCTGGTCCGCAGCTCCCGAGAACTTGGCAGCGAGGTAGAACCAAGCAAGAGCGTTGCCGGCAGTGCAAACCTCGTCAGAAACGCCGGTCTTCGCGGCTTGACTCATCCGTCCCCATAACTCCCGGTCTTTGAACAGCTGAACGAGGTGTCCTGCGACTGCTTTATAGTCTGCTGGCTCAACGAGGAAGCCATTCACTTCGTTTTTAACCTGGAGCGGAATGCCGCCTGCGAGGGTAGCGATCACCGGCCGTCCAGCATGTAGTGCCTCTGACACCTTAACCTCGAAGCCCTCCCTTGTTGAGAGTTGCAACACGACATGAGCGTTCGCAATCAGGGCGTTCAGCAACTGATCGTTAGCATCTAGCCGCATGACGCTGATGTCTTTGGCAAGGTCTGGATAATCCTGTTCGATGTGTTCCAGAGTCTCATCGTAGACCGCATTGCCATCAGGGTCGTCGATTGAGCCGTTACCAGCCCTACGTTTGCATTAGCATACACCGATAATGGCGACGTCATTGTTATCTATGACTTACACTACTAGCTGTGGGATATCCTGCATCTGTTCCTCCTCGGCACGTCGTCGGAACTCGGCATATGACTCGATCACCGTTGGAATACCTTTGGCTGGATCGAAGCGAGCGATCTGTACGATATATTTGCCTGTTGGAAGATTAGCTTGCAATTCACTTGGACGCTAGAGTGTTAACGTACGGTTTCCGAAATCAATTTCAGCCCTTGTCATTCTAAGTCAGTCTCTACGGAGACATCACAGACGGAAGACGATCCAAACTTACATCTGACGGGCTCTGCACTGCGCGTTGTAGTTGTTCACGTAGTAGGCCGAAACCCATCTGTTCAGGTGCTTGTTCAAACCATCGAGCCTTCTCTACGTTAGCAAAGAGACGGTAGGTGGAATATGGGTTCAGGGAAAGGTAGAACGCACCAGTCGGTTGTGGCTGGCATATAGGTCACCATCTCCGGAGGTACTGTGTGAGGGACAAACTTAGGAATCGGATGACTAATGAACAAGTCCGCCTGTTGAATGTTCTTCCAAAGGAAGTCCCAAACATCGGCCTGGGGCGAGCCAGGCTGGGCTATAAGATCACTGCGGATCTGGATGTGAGAACGGTAAAGAACCGGTCGATTAGGGGTAAGTTTCTTGATAAGGGGAATGAGTCCGGGCATTTGGGGATCATCAATCTAAGGCACCATAATGTCAGTATAAACCATCAAGTTGGAACACATATTGGGTAGGCAATGAATGGTGATCACGGCAGCACATGGATCAAGAGAGGCTCCAGAGCTTTCGGCCATTGATGGTAAAGCTGATATATGCGGACGTGAGAATGGGCATACCACAATGACGTCCGCGCCACCTTCGTCAGCGGGTCGAAGAGGCCCGCCCTTGGAAAGCCAATAGCGTTCGGCGTTGTTGGTGATCCATTCGGTGATTATCGTCTTCTCGTCATCAGAGAGGCGTTCCCCATCTTTGCTGACCCCCTGCACTGCAACCGGAGTCAGTATTTCCGTATCATTTGGGGCGCATAAGGGAACCGAGGCTGCAGGTCCGTATCAGGGGGAAGAAACGCTCAGGAACAGCAATATAGACGAGCTCTACCCCCAACAGGCCGGAGAAGGGGAGCAATGAGTTGAGGAATTGCTTACAGATATTATGCATGTTTTTCTATAGAGCTCCAAGTAGTCAGTGCTTAAATGAAGGATCAGATGCTCGGTGTTAGGCGTGTCTCAGGGAGATTGATGAGCAGCCTCAAAGACACGCCACCAGAAGTAGCAAGGAGATTTTGGGGGGGAGTGATAGTGAGTACTCGAGGAGACACTTACCGTACTTCTGAAGACGCCCGGGCGCGGTTTCGGAACTGTGTTAAGAACATCATATTAGCTTACCTGCTCTCAAAAGCACGGGGTTGCTCAAGAGTTTATGGAAAAGGGAACTCGTATATGCACACCAGACTTACCATACCACGACAGGTCGACACCAATTAGGCGGCAGAACCGGACAAGAGCATGTCTCATCAGCGCGACACCTCCCCCCTGCGGGGTGGCGCTGAAGAACGCTATCTTAGTGCCCTTCTGCTTCAGCTGTCCGGCATAGTGCATCAGGGCGTCCCAAGTGGCCGTGCTGCAAGTAAGGGCTTGGTGATCTTCAGCGCGGTTTATCTGTGCCCTGAACCCGGCATCTACCATCACGGCGCCTCGAAACCCGACCTGCAGGAGGGGAACAAGAGATGGCCCGAAATTCCTTCCGGGAGGTCAATAAGAGAGAGAATTGGCACCAGTCGGGGAGGGGGTTTGTGTACTTACATGACGCATTTGCGCGCCATCGAGTCAGCCTGCTCATCTAACTCCTTGTCTTCCCAAAGGCTAGAAAGATCTTTCCCCTTGGGGGAGAGAACGATCGGAACAATATCGGCGTCGAGCCATAGTCGTGAGCATAGCGTAGGCGACATTTCCGTGACGGCGGACGCAAGCCCAGCCCCTATGAACTTCACAAGATTACGATGCTCATAGTCCTCGACCTTCTGGACCACGTAATCCGCAATGATATCTTCGCCCTCGTGCGAGTCATCCTTCAAAGGAAGATGTTCGATGGCGTAGTCCAGAAGATAGGTCTGATCATGGGCAGCAAGTGCCACGGACACGGTATCGCCGTTGATGGCTGCTGCGATACCGAGGAAGATCGGCTGTGCAACGTCAGCTGATGGACATAAAATCAGAAGTAGGGAAGGGGGCGACCTAACAGTTAGAGTGGGACCGAGAACCCCTTGTTCCTCAGCAGCTCGACTCAGTCGACGCTGTCTTCCGGTGGAGAGGTTGGAGAAACCACTGTCTGTGTGTGACAGTGGCATGGTGCTTGGTCGGTCAAGTTCTAAGGGACCACCAATAAAGTAAGTTAGCTTGCCAATAGAGAAGTGAATAGTGCGCGGTACCCCAATTCTATCTGCGGAAACAAACTTCGGCTTTGCAGGTGAACCGATATGCATTCAATATGATGTTACATGCTCCCAGAACGACAGGACCGTGAAAATGGAAAAGTATATAATACCGTGTCGAGGGTGTGGTAGGACTTGACGACATTGACTTCACTGTCGCGGTTTGTCGATGACGTTTATGTGGAGACTAGAACATCGTGGAGAATGGATACCAAGGTTGCGATAAAAGACGGGACGTACATTATATATTCGCTGTTTGTTGCCTACCTAGTGTTGTCCCGAATTGCAGAGCCGTTAGTACTAGTCAGATTTAGTCTATCCGCAGGTCTAAGAATCAAACGGCTTTTTGGGCTGTTGAAGACGAAAAAGCATGCGTTGCGCGACGGAAATCGAGACGAGCGGTAACGCCGTGACAGTACACCAGTGGGACAGGGAATCCGTATTCCATATGTAACCATAGTCGTAAGAGAATTCTACCCAGCAGCCCAGGTAGGGCTGACCGTATTCTCGGATCTCGGCGTAAGCCATCGTACGAATTTCGTCCGCGCCGCCATGCATCCACGCCTTGTTCCCCGGTGGCCCTGCATCCTATAAGACGCCAGGGACATTGGAAGCCAAGTTCCCCTCGCCGCTGTAAGTTACCTAAATACAGGGTAATGGAACCGCCAGGTGGGACCGAGCTACTGAGGCAGCCGCTGACAGCCCGGCACGGCGGTAAGTTAACTGCAAATAAATGCTAGCTTCATGCCGAGAGCCCCAGCTGAGGCACCAACTCCCGTGAGGTTGGTAGAGCTGCTCCTCTCCCCCTGTGAGCAAAACGGAGTCCAGACCTTTCCGGGCCCTGCATTCATCCTCGTATGCGACATCCGAGATCGGGTTGTACACCGTTAACTTGAAGCTTAATAAAGAGGAGTAAAACATCATATACCTGAGAAGCATTGCTATTTAAAGGACCGAAAATCCAGCATAGAGCTGGCAATTGTAGTGCTAGGACTAGTGTAGAATTTCTGCGAAATGAATCAAGACGAGGTCCATCAAGAAACGCCTGGAGCCCAATGCGACTGTCCCGGCGATTACATATCCGAGTCTCGAACCAAGGTGGAAATCATCTCTACAACGTTTCCCTAAGCTAGATCACAATCTCCCAAACAGTCCTTAGCCCGTTCTCGCCCCCTTTTAGGAGACACACGTACCTAGTCTATAACACGCCTAGGCAACCCTGTCAGACTGGACCTCCCCTCAGCGCCAGTGATTCCTCTCCTCACCGAGATGAGAGGGCTCAAGCCGCGGGGTACGTCCCTCGTCGATGGCGCCGTAGTTCCGACGAGGTCTATCGGCGTCATCGTCCTCCTCGCCCCCGGTATGGTTCGCACCGTCTTCGTCATTCGCTATTAGTCCGTCCGCTTGATCCGCGCTCTCGCGGTGCGTGATCTGTCTGTAGCCCCTGGCGCCGCGGTTTCTAGCGGCGCGCCGCCGGGAAAGGACAAGCTGGACCAGCTGCGAAGCCTCAAAATGAGCTCATGGGCCGAATCGAGGCAGCTAAAAAAGAGGGAAGACTCACCTGGAGTACCCCGACAGCCGCAGCAACGACGAACTCGAGCCCGGCATCCCGCTGCATCGCAGCGCGCCACGGCCCAACGCACGGCGTGCTCCGCCCGTACAACGTGGAGCACTGGCTCTGGGGCGGCGGCTGGTGCGGCGGCTGGTGCGGCGGCGGCGGCGGCGGCGGCGGCCACACGCGGTCGCGGACGCTGTTGTAGCCGCAGCAATTGAAGGCGTCCTGGATGCGCTCGATGGCGCGGCCGTCGTGCGCGCTATAGAGGCGCTGCCAGGTGCCCTCGAGGCCGCAGGCGACGGTGCCGCGGCCGGGGCCGCCCGGCAGGAAGCCCTCGGAGGACATGGTGAGCAGGACGACGGTCAGCGCGAACTGCAGCAGCTGGAGCGCCTGCGGCGCGAGCTCTCGCGTTGATGACGCGGAGGAGCCGTTTCGTCGCTGGAGGGCGCGTTGTAGTATGGGTCTGTAGAAGAAGTTCGCGGTCGCGAGCAGGGGCAGCAGGATGGCGAGTACCGTTGTGCCGGTCGACAACGGGAGCGAGAGCACGCTGGAATTCACTTGGACATATCTGCGAGGCTTAGCGGCCGCCCGCTTGAATGCTAAGGCAATCCTTTCGGTAGGTGATGGCATCCACTTCTTACGTGGCAATAGCAGTCAGTGCTGCGGCAATCTAATCGTTACACAATGTCAGCCGCGTATAGTAAGATATGATACAGTAAGCTCGACATACCAGCAGATAAATGACCCCCAATTTCACCATCGTGACCTGGTTCTCTTTATTTTATTCCCGCAACAGTCTGTCGTTGTTTCAGAACCCAAAGAAGGCGTAAAGGGATTAAGGTAAGTTAAGTCGATTGAATGGGATTCTGGAGTTGGGGAACATTCTGGTATCCCTTGGGCGCGTGTGGCCGCCTTTTTGTGCTGTTACTGTATGTGGATTGTGGTCCGGTCAGTGCACAGGTCGCACTAGATTCCGATGCGGGAGGCCCTCTAAATCCCGTTCGAACCTAATCCGTCTACTAACCAGTCGTTCTCGAAATCGAATGAGGGGTTCTTGTTTACAAGCAAAGGTTTGAATGTATCTCGCAGCCAATCAGTTGCAAGAAGACTATGCACCAGCGGATCACAGCATCATCATTTACTTGGAAGGCTTCGAATTTTTCATTATTACCGCGATAGCCCGATTGAACTGTCAGACGTGTTCGAACGTGCAAGTATCTACCATCGCTCGAGGCATCAGCGCTCGACTCCTTACGTATTCGGTGCGCATAGGAGATAATTCCAACTTAACGGGAAAATGAATGTAAATTATAGTGAATGGGAAAAGGGGTCGCGCTGCTGGATCTGGCATAGCAGTAGAGGGGTATAAGGGGATAATTAGCTTAGTCGCCAAGGGGACAGCTGGACAGGCTCCGTAACATCCCCGACGCCCACCCCACCTAAGCGAAGCGTTCTGAGATACACGGTTTAGGGACGCGCGGAAAGCTCTGGGAGTAGGGATGGGCGTATTCATGCTAGTTGAGTCCATCCGTTTGTTCGAAGATCCTGGGTGCCGCCCTCCTGATTAGCCATCGATAGTACATCCCGCATATCTTCAGAAATATTTAAGTGGCTGCAGACGTATATGATTTAAATTTCGGTGTGCTATGGAGCAGAACCGAACGATCAATTCACGAAGCCGGGATGTCGACATCACGCCTATATATATCTGCCTCGCGCTCGTAGAGGAGGACGTGAAAGCCTTGCCGCTAGTATATCCCAGCGATATAACTTAGATAGATCCGGGTGAGTGGTTTCGAGGGTCCAAGCAGACTCATTTGGTGTGGAAGATGCGGTAACACTATGCGTTGTTCTATAAGAAACCGCATTCTCCAAACGTCCAAAACCAAAGCCTTGCATGTATTAACAAATGAATGTGTGGTAAATAATTAAACTTTTCAATAAGACAAGCAGAAACGCGTCCATAGCACAAAAAAGAGTAGTAACATTCTCAATTTGTCGGATGACTCAATCTCCATGCCTCGCCAGTGTTCTTATTGTGAAACTTTTACAACCTGAATCCCTGCTTTCCCAACACAAGTATCTATTCCCAGCAGAGGTCCACCCGCGGGCGAGATTCAGGCCTGATGTGACCATATTCGGTGAAGGGTCGAAACGGCTACGCGATTTCCGATGAAACGAGTTCATCCACCATCCCATCTATGTGTGAAGACGCGAGTCGATATTAAGAGGGATGGTAGAAGCCTTGGCGTCTCTGGTTTTCATATCGCAAAATCCATAACCATAATGTGTCCAAGGCGCCCGAACAGGGCAGTAGCCTGCTGAACGTAGGATGTCGTAGACGTATTATTCTGTAAATCTCTGCTCAAGATGAGTGTGCCCTCCATGATGAGAACTGCCATATGTCGATCGGTCCGTGCCAGGACCGGATTGAAATGCATCTCGTGCCGTGGGGCAATCGGAAGAAAAAGATAAGAAAAGGAAAAGAAAGAAAGGGAACGAAACGCAAAGGGGGGAGCATGAAACTCCAGTGTTGTACAGATTTATCTCATGTGCTTGATAAAACACATGGTTTGGGAGACGCCGTGCCGGTGGTCGAGTTGACTCGCACCGGACGTATCACGATCTCGAAGAGGCGGGGTGATCATTGGTAACCGCGGCCTCCGTAGCGAGGCCCTGCGGGCATACGCCCGAAGCCACTGCTAACGCCAGGACCGGGGCGGGTGGCAACGGCTGGGTTAGTACAAAGCATTCCGACGCGAGATCCAAACTTGGATCCTCGAAGAGACACCATATGCTTCCGGATATGGGCGGCAACGATATCTTTGTGTTGATTGCCCGCGTGGGTTAAGATCCACTGGATCAAGTAGTTGCCGTACTGGTCGCTCGCGATGTCGATCAGAGGGATGCGAGGGCGATCCATGCGACCCTCGCAGACGCGATCGAGGTAGCGATTGAGGAACTCAGGGCCACCGATCTTAAGGCACTTCTTAACTACCTTAGAGGCATACTGATCCATGCTATATTCCGCCGCATATCGGATGACGTGATCGATAGCCCGGCTACGATCTGCAGGGGCGCCGTGTTCGCAAATGTGTTGGATGCACCAGTTCCCAAATTGGCCGTGAGCGACGATGTCAATGTTCGTAAGAACTTCCTCGATGCATGGACGCTAGGCCAAAGTCAGTACATATTGTCACCGGGGTTGGAATTTGCAAGAGCAGATACCTTGTCTTCCTCGAGGCAGTTCTCAAAGATATTCTGGACAACGAGACTACCAGTCTCCCCAAGGGCAACTTCATGCCACATGCCGCGAAGGGCTTCGTTAACATACTTCATGATCTGAGGAGGTGATTCGGTCCATCGCAGTTCGAACAGTTTCTGCCAAACGTGACAGGCATAACGATGAATGACAGTTTCGGGGATTCGGCGAAGGAGCTCATGTACCATGAGTGCCTTGTAATCCTCGGGGACAGAATCGAAGGCCTTCTGCACGACGTGGCATCCAAATGGGTCCATTGAGAGGCTGAGAGTCTTGCCTCTGATCGCTTCAGCAATCTTGATCACCTGTTCAGGGGTCCCATGCTCAAAGCATCTCTGAACCAGGAAGTTGCCGAAGCGGTTAACCATCAGCGAGTACGCTTGAGCCACGATAGCTTCGACAATTTCATACTTCTGGTCCGAAGTCCCCACCTTCAGCTTCTGCTGCAGGAAGATGGATGCCTGTTGATCGTTATTGCAGACGATCTTGTCGACGATATACTTCCAGTTACAATTGACATTACGGTCCAAAAGACGTCGATAGTTCAAAGGCTCGGTGGTTGGCAGATAAGTCTGCCCCTCGGAGGCAATAGGCTGCGGAAAAGCATATATCAGCTTTACATATCCAAGAGGGTTCGAAGGCACGGGGAGATTTACCTCGGTTTTCCATGGGGCTCCAGCGGATGTGGACATGAATTCAGTGGCCAATGGAGATAACGGGGTTCCAATTGGGGACGGCTGAAAGCTTGAATACACTCCGGCACCACTCATAGAACCCGGCGGGGGACTAGTCATGCCACGACTAGCCTCAAAATGACCAGGGCCACAGTTGTAGGCACTGCCAAACCCGGGGTGAGAACCAGGTCCCTGAGACGCGAAGCGAGAATCGAACCGGCCGCTTCTTCTGCCCCCGGGTGGCCTGATAGTCAAGTCGTAGTCTGGCGTTAGGCGATCGCCACGATAACCATCCGAGTTTGGAGGGTTGTAGGGCATACTAATGTCCACGTAGCCCTGGCTACTGCCTCGCGTAGGCCAGGGTGGGATCTGCGACAGCTCCGGGGTCGGGAGACCTCCCTGCGTAAATGCGCTCTGCGTGGACTTCGTACCACCCCAGATATTTCGAGAGCGATTGAAGCCAGTCGCCGATAGCGCATCGCTAGTGTCGGAACGGGAATCGTCATATGCAGGCCAGTTGGCACCGCCATCACGGTTCAATGATGACTGGTTTCCCACATTGAAAGAACTCAGCCCCGGAAATCGCCCCGCAACTGAGCCTACCTGGGACCCAGCTTGTACGTCGTCGTCGAGGGATGCGCACGGCGGAGTGGGATGGACCGCTGGCCGAGGCTGTTCTCTCTGGATAAGCTCGTGACTCAAGTGGCTGATCTTGTTCTGAGCTTGTGCTAACTCTAACTTGAGACGTAGCACTTCATCACCGTTGCTATCGTCCATTTGCGCGCTGGCCGGTCGAGTAGCAGGGGCAGTACCGCCGAAAGTCTCAGTAGCAGGGGTGATGGGCACGGAATTGCTTGAAGAATCATGTCCCACGGTACGGGGGTACATGGTGACGTCTTCGGGATTGGTGATAGCGTCGCCTTGCTTGTGCAGGATCGCCTGTTGCTTGGAAAGCTTCGCGAGTAGAGAATCAACAGGACTTGTTTCAGAGACGGTGGAAGGCCCCGATGCCTCGTGATTCAGCTTCATCCTCTGATTCAATCAGCTCTCTGCTTTTAGAAGTGGAAGAGAAGAGGAGTGCTTACCTTAGGACAGCTCTGGTTGACCAAAGAAGCGGTCGAAAGAGCCGTGGCCGACTTCTTCAGAGACGGAGGGCCATCCGAATCCTATGGTGAGCAGTTAGCCCCGACAGAGTACCGTGGAATGTTTCGGGTGATGGAGGGGATCGATGTGCTGTGATGGGGTGAAAATGCCGAGTGACTTGACATCTCAACTACTAGGCTAGCAGATCATGTTGATACACAAACACACAGCAAAGGTACTTACAAGCTGAAATCTGAGAAGAGACGTGAGGATATCACTTACATTGGCTTGAGAGGAATCCTCCTTGCCAACCTTCATGTTCTCCTCCATCCGAGTGGATCTGGCCCCTGGGGTATGACATGGGCCGGGCGACCCAGTCGAGCCATTGGCAGACATTTTCTGTTCTGGGCAGTACGTGGCTGGTTGCAATGGTTCTTCTTTTCTTTTTCTCCCTCGATTAGTTGAACCTCTAACTCCTCAAAACAAAAATGAAAGATGGCGGAGATGCCTGATAGCAAGTGAGTAGATACTAAGCTGTGCGAAAGACAATGATGGTTGACTGGTGGAAAGTATTAGTGGATGTGATGTGATCAACGGATCGTGGAGTGCAAAGAAATAGATATGACAAAGATCCGAATCTAGATATTGAGATGGAAAGACCGCGGCGGATCTGATGGGCAGGGGCAGGCCAGGCCGTTCCTGCTTAGTACCGAATGTTGCCACAGGTGTTGGATGCGTTGAGGCTAGTGTTATCGACCACTCAGCACAGAAACCTCAGCTACCTGTCAACTTTCGAGGTAAGCTTGAAAGTGGAAGGACGATTACAAGAGCAGTGGACCAGCCTGGTGGTGACGAAAGAGTAGCGGAGACAAGCAGTAGTTGGGTCGACTGCGTACGAGGCCTGAAAGTAGGAGGAGGGTTGGGATATTAGCTTTCACTACAGAGGCTGGGTATCGAATGCGTCAAGTGGACTTGTCGACAATACAATATTTGAGAAGGGAGGGCAGAGGAGTGGAATGATGCATGAGAAGTCGTGATACTAGAAGGTATCTCGAGTAAGTACTCAGGTAGGTCAGAGAGGAAAGTGAAGGTGAAGGTGAAGGTAGAGGAAAAGATGAAGGTGAAGAGGAGGGAAACGAGAGGTAATGCCTTGGGAAGTTGGCTTGATATATGTGTGCTGGGAGGTTCGGCCTTGAATTTAAAACGAGGTAAGGCAGGCAGGTACCTTGAATATCGACTACTTACCCTACATAGGCAGGTATTCTGCATGTAGGTGATGAAGACTATAAGTGTTTTCCAGTTGCGATGTCGACGATATCCTGTTCGGGTTGGCAGCTGACGACCTGCGAATTAAATTAGTTGCTGATTGCTTGCTTCATGAAAAGGAAGCCACGGTTTCATCAAAGAAACTGGGAGAAATAACATGGTCACTCTAGAGAGAAAATCTTGACCGTGGCTGCAGGTCTTTTTTTTCCCGCAATATGTCCTCTATTTCCTTGCTGTTGGCTCTGTAATCGCGCCTGCACCTACGCTTACACAACCCCATATGGCCCATCAGTCTCGTCTCACCGCACTCGCAGGAGAAGGTCACCTCTTCCCTACCGCATCCGGAGGCATTCTAACAACCTGGATAGCCACCTGAATATCAGCAACAACATATCTCGATGATTGCGCAACACGTACTACAGAGCACATGCACGTATTCCTTCTTTCAGATCCAAGTATGTGTGGTAGAATGACGTGGGGCCACGATGCATACCTAACCCACAGTTATCCTCACACCTCTGCATCCCATGCTCCTTCGTCGTTACACGCCCATCAACGCTTTCCGCTTATCATAACATAGCATATAACTGGGGCATATTCATCCGTTAGAACATCGTGGGGCCACCCAATATATTTGTCCCAATTGCTTGCTTGGATTGACCAGATCCGGGCTGAACTTCGATCAGACGGACGAGGTTCGCTGTGTGACTCCTCCTTCAATGCTCAGCTCGTTGCGGTAATGTCCAATGGGCGCAGGGCAATCATAGGCGAAGGAAAGGGGAGGTTGACATCCAGCCGGCCAATGACCCCTCAAGGGATTCAAGCGGAAGAGAAGTTGCCCATCTGATCGAAGATCCTACGGACTCGACGGCTCTCTATTTTACCCCGATGCCATATAAATGTACATATAGGTACATATGATATTAATCCAATCATTTTTTCGCTGTGTTTGCCAGCAGTGTTAGCATGAACTTCCTACGATGCATGGGGACATTTACCTCCAGGGGGTTCCTTCTTCTTCTTTGGCGCGCCCTTACCACGCGACCGTAATCTATCAGAGGGTCAGTTAGGTGGCCACCGAGGGTTGTAACACTGCGATCATGACTTGCCCTGCTAGATGTTCTTGCCGGTCATCTTCCTTCTCATTTATCACCTCTAACCCGTAAACCTTGAAATCCCTAGCCAGCGTGTTGAGATCGGGCCCTCTCGGTGGATAGTATTTGACTAATGACGGCCCCCGTAACCGTTGGCGCAAGATCTTGTTGCCCATTCGCACTCCGTCTGGATTGAAGGTCGTCGAGAAGATTTGGCATTGCGCCTAGCTTTGTTAGTACTGATTGCACAAGCCAGTATTGACACAGCGCACTTGCCTTCATAAGGTCCAACAGCCTCGATCGAGGAACCGCCATCGTGTTGCGCGGGGTGTCGCTGTGGTCGTTCTCTCTGGACCCCTGGACTTCGTCGCAAGCAAAATACCGAGTTGAAGTTCGGCGAGGCTGAAAGTGGGCTATCGATTCGCCGTGCCGCTAGCGTGCAGCTTCACTGAGACTGCAACCTCCCCGTCGACTGAGAATTAGAGAAGCATGACAGGTTTAACCAGGTGGGTCCTCTTCAACCTCCACAGTGTTACTTGGATGCTGTATACGGTCAATGTTAAGGTTTCTCTAAGCATACGCGTTCGTGATCAAAGTATCCTGCAAGCTTTGTCAGAGCGCGAAATATCTGCCCGGGTACCGGAAGGTCACACAATAACCGGTAACTGCATGTTGTGTCTAGCTCTGGAATAAATGGGAATTTCGTACTTATTCGAATAACACCAAAATGACGTTTATGAAGTACACTGCTGTTTTAAGTTAGCGTCGTTGCCATTATTTACCGGTTACTGTGTGACCCTATGGCGCCCGAGGAGATAGCACACGCAATCAGCCGAATAATACAACATAACTGATGTCCTCTATATCTGACATCACGCGGCTCTACGCCAAGAAAAACAATAATCTATCTGTGCATGTTTTGTTGAGCTGGGGACTTATTCTTCCCTGATCGACTCACTGCCCAAGGTGGTCGACATGCCGAAGCGTTCATTTACCGAGTTCTCGGCCCAGGATTCGGAATCCGTCTCGCAGGTACTCGAACACGTAGATGAGCTGCTGGGAGCCGCGCAAGCTTTGAAGTATGATCTCGAAGCCTCCCGCACGAACCCCGGCCGGGGAAGTAATGTACTCTCAGTCCTCAGGCGTCACAGCCCAAGAATTCAAGCAACTGCTCGGTTGTTAGGCCAGGCTGAAGTGAGTCTTCATGGAACTTTCTCGTGTATCTCCAGAAAAATCACTAATTTCTTGCAGATCGAATCGTCGGATCAAGAGACTGTTCCATCTCAGAAAGCCAGAAGGCTGGGGAACAGCCAGGATATTGTACCTACCTTGCCTACAGGTCTGCCTTTACCTCCCCCGGCTACTCTCACGCGATGGACGCCGCAGGACATACCGCCCGGCGGTTTACCACCGCTACCGCCAGTCTTGGACCCTGTCCTTGAACAGGCAGCTCTCACCCATTCGGGGAAGGTAGCTAAGCCTACGGATATGAGTTACGAACGTCTCGAGTGGATCGGAGATGCGTATCTATATCTGATATCCTCGGCTTTCATATTTCAGACATTCCCAAATTTAGCCACAGGGCGGTCCGCTCAGCTACGAGAGAAGCTTGTCAAGAACGAGACTCTATCGACATATACAACGGAGTATGGCCTAAATATGAGAGCAAGATTTCCGGCCGAATTTGACCTTCAAGGTAGAGTCGGCGGTTCTCAAGCATCTCGGGAAAAGAGGAAGAAGGTGTTGGGCGACATTTTCGAGGCCTATGTTGCGGCGGCTATCTTGGGCGATCCGGATGGTTTGCCTCGAGTTGTGACATGGTTGAAGGCACTCTGGGCCGGATCTCTATCAAAAGAAATTCGAAACGAATATAAATCTCAAGCGACCGGGGTCCCGGATGCAGTCGAGAATTGGGGCAGCAACAACGCCGGAAATGCTAACCAGGATTTGAACCCGAAGGTCGCCCTGGCTAAGGCAATCGGAGGCAAAGACGTCAAGATCGTCTACGAAAATTTAGGCGAGCCCAAGAAGGCAAAGGACTCGGGCCTGCCGATGTACACCGTCGGGGTTTTCCTAAATGGATGGGGCGAGACTCACCTCCAGTTGGGTTATGGAAACGGCCTGTCGAAGAAAGAAGCCGGCGCTAAGGCAGCGCAGAGGGCATTGGACAACAAGAAGTTGATCAAAAAGTTCGAGGCTAGGAGGCGTGACTTTCAAGCTGCGTTGGACGCGCAGCATGGTCAATAGGGGGCATTCCTTAGGTAGTTATTTTCATCTAGAGCGACTGCTTAAGCAGCGATGTTTAATGCTCGCCATTGGACCCTGGTGATAGAGAAGCTGTTCCAAGGTCACTACGGACCTACGTAACATGTCTTAAACCCGCTGGAGTAACTGGTTTGGGGGGGAGATGCCGTTACTTTCATATTACTGGGTTATTAAACGGTTTTCCTTTGCCGACAAGCGAGGTGATTGCGTTCAAGGTTGACGAGATTTATATGTAGGCAGACCGAATTGAGGCACCGGCATGCCTCTAATTGCCATGCATGATTGTTCTATCATAGTGACACCTAGCATGGCACCTCCAAGGGGGTATGGATTTCCAACCATGAGAGTATGGTGGTGGTAACAAAAGTGAGTCTACGAAGTATTTCACATGCGAGGTGTAGTACGGGATGGTACCTGACATGGGTGCTCGGCTATCAGCGTACCAACTGTAGTTAGCGCGATAGCTCCAGGTACTGACAACTGTAATTATTACTGTACCTGGAAGCACGCGAGCCGGCTTGAGTGACGCGCTGGCGACTTACACCGAGGCACACATCATCATTTGAATGTTGGCACACCACCTTTCGGGGTTGACATGTCACCCAATTGTCTGTACATAGATCCAACATCGCCATTTCAGCTTTGTTCACTTAACTGCCCCCTCGACATAATTAAACTAACGATACCCCTATCTTTCTCGTCTTAGATGTAATTCTCCTAATATTTATTTCAAGATTTACATGGACTCCGTTTTCGGGTTCAAATTCTCGTTTTGGAGACTTTGGTGTAGTTGGATGAGGTCCGGCACTTCCTGATTTTCTGCCATCGTTGACGTGCCAGCGCCACACCTGCTCAAGCGAACCGACGTCCGGGCCCAGGCAGGTCTTAGGACGCTGGGGAGTAAGCGCGAAACGAAGGGCTCTGCGAATTACAGATGAGAAGTTACTTCAGATGGCCGACTCGGTTGGTACGTTAGTCCCTGCCCGAATGCGGTCCCTATCTATTCCGTGGCACCCAGCACCACTCGCCACCGTCACCGGCGGGAGTGAAGGCGTTGGTCGAACCAACCCAACATAACATAACACAACATTCCAATTGATTCTCTCCCTTTTTCGCCGTCCAGTCCACCAGCCAATTTCTCGATTTTACATCAAAGTTGTCCATGTAAATTCTAACAATTGCGCACAGACCGCGTGTTTGTGCAAGCGCTGCAGACCGTGAAGAAGATCCCCAAGACCGGCGCCCCGCGACCACCGCCGCAAGATCGCCTGCGACTCTATGGGCTCTACAAGCAGGCGATGGAGGGGGACGTGGACGGGGTCATGGAGCGCCCGACCGCGGGCCCCGGCATCGACGCCAACGAGCTGCAGCGCGAGAAGGACAAGTGGGATGCGTGGAACGCGCAGAGCGGGCTGAGCCGCACCGAGGCAAAGAGGAGGTACATCGAGGCGCTGATCGAGACGATGCACCGCTTCGCGACCACACCGTGAGTTCGACTGACACCCCTAAATCTAGCTCCACGGAACTCCGGATGTTATAGGGGTGCAATGGCGAGGACAGCGCAGCTGACGACAGGGCTTAGAGATTCGCAGGAGCTCGTTAGCGAGCTTGAGTTTGTCTGGAACCAGATCAAGAACAACAGCCCGTCGATGTCCGAGCCCTCGCCCAAAGCGCACCAGCAACAATTTCAGCAGCCCCCCATGAAAGTCCTCAGCCCGACGAGCGAGGACGACGCGGCCGAGCAGGAATTCAGAGAACAGCAGGACGGTGGCGATGACGAGGACGACGGCGACGGCGATGGCGAATACGTCAAGAAGGGAGACAAGTGGTCCAGGAAGGTCGAGCGCGCCCTCGTCAGGCTGTCCGCCGAGATCGCGGCCCTCCGGGAACAGATCACGACAGGCCGCGAGTGGAGGTCGAAGAAGGAGCGCAGCATCTCTACACGGGTCGGCTGGGTCTTCCGGCTGGTCGCGAAGCACCTGGCGATCGATCTCGTCATCCTCTGCGTTATGTTGCTGTGGATGCGGTGGCGCAAGGATAGGCGGTTAGAAGACCAGGTGAGGGCGATATTACGCCTGGGACGGGAGTATGCAAGAAAAGTGCTTCCGTCAAGGTGACAGCGTCCAGTACGTTAGTTTACCTTTTAAGGCTCCCCCGTCCTTCTCCTGGATGCCTGAATCATGAATCAGTATCAGCACCGCGGCTAAGACGGGTGCCAGGCAACTGCTCACCGATGCACTTTCTACCCTGCGCCGCCCCCTTTACGGACGGGATTCTTACGGCGCCCTGTGAAAGTCGTCTAATCCGCGCATGTTCTTCATCGAGAGCATTTAATTTTGCTGCTACCACGAACGGCCACGCTACTCCACGACGACCCTCGACATGAAGCTTGGTAGCAACTCTCTGACTCCATATTATGGACTTGACTTGAGCAGCAGGAACCTAAGGGGTAGGACCAGCACAACTTCATCCTCCACGTGCTGGGGCCGAGGCTTGAGGACCGCAAGGGTGTTCTCCATCCGGCTTTATGATTTTCAGCAGCAGCCAATGAACTCTTGAATGAGATGAAGATGCCGAACAACCTCTTAGAGCCGTCATTATGGACTATAGTAGGACTTACCTACTATGAATCTCGATACCCTGCACAATTTATCTTATAGATCAGAGATAGGAAGACGGGACATGGCTATGCGGCACTGCTCTGTGTTTAGCATACCATCATAGCGACGCCCTCTACTACGGAGCCCGGATTTTATCTCTTCGGTGTGTCTTCGGGCGTTGCCCTTATGGGCTACTCGCGAGCACCGTTTGTAGAGCACTTATGTAATACGCCCGCAAAGTCGACTATAGCTGCGACATGCCATTACTGGGAAGTGATGACTCCCCATTGCTGCCGATACGAGGCGATTCAGAGCCCGGATCAAAATCATCGCATAGCCGGCGAATGGCGAGTGGGCGAGGGTTTCCGCATTGCCTGCGCCGAGCAGCAGATCTACGCAACACAGTCGGGGCAGTGGGCTAGCGTACCCGCAGATGGGAATTGAGCTAGGATAGCTGTATTGTTTAATTCGGCCATGGCCAGAATATCGCCTCCCCCCTTGAGGCTTCACTGTACATATCAGACTCCCTGAGATCCACGATTAGCCACGAAGGTATCTCCGAACAAGCAGAGGTCCGACCAGGATGGCCGCGATGGACGGTCGGTCATAAGGGTTTGGATTACCCAGTCATTCGATGTGTGTGCAGACAATGAGCAAAAATAGCTGGTGTGCCTACTTGCCGATACTTGTATGATTAAGCTTCGTCTTAGAATCGGCGGTGCCCAGGGATATTGGGCTGGGATTGGGATGATCCTTACGAATGATCATAGTATAATATTCCGTGACAGGTCAGTTTAGAATTTTGAATTTCTAGATACAATTTCGAGATTGAGTTCATCCGAAAGTAGCCCATTATTGCATGGTAATCAGGCTTTGGATTCTTTATGCGTGTGTGGCCTTCCCACCTCGCAGCGCCAATGCAGCCAGTTTCAGTGAATAAATTATTCTTATACGTATATCCTTCCATTAGATCTTTCAAAAAGGTGATTTGTCGTTAGGTATTAAGTCCATATGGTACCCGCTGTCCAATTCCACTTCCATATATTGTCTCTCCTTTCCGCTCACAATTGATGAGTAAGTAGAGACCAATAGCACTCACTATCAGATTGTGCCTCTGACTGGTCAATGCGCGGAACCGGAGCCGTGGAAGCTACTTACTTGTAGCTAATCATCACGAAGCAAGCATTGACACTCTGAAACGGAACTTTCCTAACTGCAACTCCCACCTGGTCGGTCACGGACACTGCGACTTCCACGAATTCAGAGCGACCAGTTATATGACTTCTCACGCCACAAATCAGGTTGAATGACCCACCGCAGGAACACTTTCACGCTCTAAGCCAGGACACGCCCACATTCAGCTACGAATTTCACATCATCCAAGGGACACATCGGTCGCACTGAAGCATATTGGTTGACCAAGTTTGGCAATCCCGGTCTCACTAGGTTGCCTAGTACGGAAGCAGAAAAACAAAAGCGAGCGTGTTCATTCAGATCAAGGATCCAGCTCGCCGCGTCCTCGCTGTATCAAGATGAGTTTCCCGCCCCGGGATTAGAGACCCCCTCGGCAGCCATCTCGACTCCGCAACGTCACCATGGCGGAACCCAGTCCCACCGCCAACGGGGCCGACGGTTCCCCCGCTCCTCAAGGGCAGCAGGACGATCCGGAAGAGGTCCTCCCTCTCACTACGTTCACGCCGGCCATGTTCGTCGAGGCGCAGGAGGACTTCACACAGCCGCCCCCGCCGCTGGCGCCTACCGCCACGGCGCGCCTCGAGGAGGCGCTGGCCGGAATAGACAGCCACGCGAAGGCGGTCCAGGAGAATATGTTTAGACTGGTCGTGAGGGAGAAGAACCGCCGTAAGGAAGTTTCTGGGGTTTATTTTCTTCCCTTATTTTCCCTAGTGCAAGCGCATGAATTTCCGGATGAAGATTTTTAGGGGTTGATAGCTTCCCGAAACATGTCTCATAATCCTCGATTATTCGCCTCATTACCTAGCCAGAGGTGACATTGCTGACTCGGGATGTTGCAGTGCGTCAGGAGATCAGGAAGAGGATGAAAGACGCGCCGGTCGAGCTGAGAGATAGGCTGTCCGTGGTATCGGAGGATGGGGAGGAGAAGGTCCTCGACCACCTGCAGGCTCCCGGGCTCGTCCTGTTCCCCCCGGACTACAAGCACCTCGACTACGAGGAGGTTGTGCAGGTCCAGCGGAGAGCGGTGGAGGAGGCGGAGCGCTTCCGGGAGCTGGACCAGGGCGACCAGTCCCGCTTCGAGGTGGGCAACATCACGCGCCACCACCTTGAGTTCCGGAACGCCGTCCCCTTCAGGATCCCGCCGCGCGACTACTACAAGGTCAGGTCGCTCGACGTCATCTACCTCGCCATGCAGAACCTCGAGGGTTACGCCGAGCAGGTCCCGTACGTGAAGGATATGAGGAGAAAGGCGGCCGCCGACGAGGTTAGAGAGAACCAGAGCGCCATGGCGCCCCCTGCTAATAACCCCGACACTGGCGCAGCTGGTGAACCGATGGATATTGATTGAGGAAAGAGTCGCTGCGTGCGGTATCATGGATCACTGCCTTTTAAGGCTGACTTGGGAATTTTCAGGCGTGCATAGGCGATAGGCTCTTCGCGAAGGATTAATGGGAGAAAACTACACTGTGTTTCCAAAATATTTATTCCCCTCCTTCTCCAGCGACCGGCGCCGGAACATCCACGTCAGGGACTCTCCCGATCTCCCAAGGTTTCGGTGGCGCCTTGAGACGCCCCTGGGCTGAAATGGTAGGATCTTCTATGACCGTGTCGGGGATCTTCCGGATGCCCGGGATTTCTTTCCCGGTCTGTAAGAACTCGATGATTTCCTCGAACTTCTTAGGATAGGGCTCCTTCTCCGGATCCGTACGAGACGTCTCCTTTTGAATATAGAGGTCCGCCTTCGGAGCAGCCGTCTGCCAACTTGGTAAGGAGGCAACCTCTCCGACCGGCTGGGATCCCGGGTCACCATGTTGGTACTGCAGAGAAAGTGTACCAAGAGCATCGCCGAGCTCTACGAGGAGATGTGCAAGTCTCCTTTCTTCCGGGTTGGGCTGGGAGCAGGTATAAGTAAGCGGCGAAACATTGTCAAATTCTAGGTAGGTTTAACTCACGACGGCCATTGCCTCTTCTATGACCGTTTCCTCGGGCACGAGTCTTGGCGATAGCGCATTGGTCTGGATCTGCCATTGCCGATACGAATCAGCGTCGACGCGGACCTTCGTCTGCTCCTCGAATCTGCGGATACGGGCCTGGAGCGCCGTCTCCGAGAGACTCAGTCCATCGTCGGGACCGCGGCTATGAAGCGCCGCTAACAGTTGCGTCTTGCGGTTTTCAATGTAAGTAACTTTGCGTAAGTAGGTAATTTGGCGAACATGATAGGAGGAGTTCCGTATGCGACTTACAGTGAACGCTCGATCCTTCTGCCAAGGATAGGAGTCGAAGGCCCTGTACAAGGCGCCGGTGCTGTCGGCGGCGGAAGACTGCTGGGGACCGGCCGTCGTCTCCTTGGGTGAGGCTGGCTGGTCGGGGTTCGCCGCCATCCTCGTGATATTCCGTTAGGTGGAGGCACCGGAAACCTAGTTTGAGTATTGTCCAGGCACACGACTTCTTTACGCTACCGAATGCGAAGGAAAATCTGCTACCCTGAACAGATGGTATATTCGTCTCTTCTGAACTCAGCAATATTTCTTTGTCGTTCTTGCAACCCGATATTATAAGACGCTGAGTGAGAACCGAGGCTGGCCCTCGCGATACAAACTTAGTATGTATATTGAGTGCTTTACGCGCACTGTCTGTACTGTATGGGGTAACCCCAGTTGCGGTAGACACCTAAGTAGATATCTGCCATTGGCCCGAGCGTCACATGCACTTCAGATGTCAATTTAGGCACATGCCCAGCGCCCACCATTCCATTTCTTGGAAGCTCCACTTCCACGTTACGTCCTGCCTACCACCACGTATTTCCCCTTTCCTGTACTTATTTACCTACTGTAGGCACTAATCAAAGTAAATAAAAAAATAAGCGAAGGGTAGCCTCTTCACACGCTGCCAGAGAAATATCGACCAGATGCGTCGAGTAGCTGCCAGGGCCGTCCGAACAACCTGTAAATGCACTGTTCGTGGCCTGTCCCGCATAGGAGGACGCCCGCGACGTAGCATCTTCCTACACCAGTATCAGCACTACCCGGGCGCTACTAGCTTTACCGCGCGACGGTTCTCGTCCTCGCCGTCATCTCCATCGCCGCTCCCACAAAAGCCGCCACAGCAGCAGCAGCATGCTCTGACATCGTCCATGTACTTCCGCAGATTGTCCATCACTCTGGTCTCCGGCCTCGTTGGGTACGGCGCGTGGTACGGGTACAAGGGGGATAGTTCCAGCCAGGCCGTAGGGAACTCGTATTCGACGACGACGACGGATCCGGCAGGAGATGCTACGCCGACTCGGAACGTGTTGGTAGTCGGCGCTGACGAGCTGCACACTGGTACATTGGCTGGAGACGGACCGATAGCAAAGAGCGCTGATGGCACTGGTAACAACGTGCTGGAGATGCTCACCCCCGAACAAGCTACGGAGAAGTTGCGCAGGAACGAGGCGTCCTACATGGTAAACAGGGGGCAGGGAGTCCTGCGATATGATGTTGTGCAGCTGGCCAGTAACAACCCGATAGAGGACGATCATGCCGAGAAGATCGTCGAGGTCGCTTCCTCTTCGACTGGCGATGCGGACGATAAAGCTAACAGTGACTGGATGTTCTGGGGTGTATTTGACGGTCATTCGTAAGCACCGCACAGCATGGTCCAGTATGGACGCTCATTCATAACTAATCGACGTATAGAGGCTGGACTACATCGGCGAAATTACGTCAGAGCCTGATCAGTGTTGTCGCCAGAGAACTTAATACGACCTATAAAGCTGCGAGTAAATTAGGCGCTACACCGTCACCCGAGGCAGTCGACGCTGCTATCAAGGCCGGATTCCTTCGTCTTGATAACGAGATCGTCCACGAAAGCGTCGAGAAGGTCTTCAAGTCCAACTCGAAACGAGCGGCAGCAGAATTATTAGGGCCTGCGCTGTCCGGGTCGTGTGCTCTATTGGCCTTTTACGATAGCAGCTCCAAGACATTGCGGACGGCCTGTACTGGTGACTCGCGGGCTGTGCTTGGCCGCCGCAGTGAGTCTGGCAAGTGGATAGCCACGGCTCTATCCGAGGATCAGACTGGTAGTAACCCGAACGAGGTGGCCCGCATGCGGAAGGCTCATCCGGGGGAGGAACGCGTTATACACAACGGCCGAGTGCTCGGCGGTCTAGAGCCGACTCGAGCGTTCGGCGACGCTAGTTATAAGTGGAGTAAGGCGATATCTGACCGGCTTCGAGCATCGTTCTTCGGCCGCGGCTCGTCACCATACCTCAAGACTCCCCCGTATGTCACTGCCGAGCCGGTCGTCACAACGACCAAGATCAGCCCAGAGAGAGGCGATTTCCTTGTCCTGGCGACCGACGGGCTCTGGGAGATGCTCACCAACGAGGAAGTGGTGGGACTGATCGGAAAGTGGATCGAGAACCAGGCCATGGAGCAGTCCAGCTCGCAGCTCGGTTCTCTCTGGGCTAAGATGTTCGGCTCTGGCAAGAGTCTCCCGGTCGAAAGCGGGAACAGCAAAGGCCCAGATGGCCAGAAGCTACCGATCCGGCAACAGCAGTGGGGTCTCTCGCTCAATGGGGAGAGATTCGTCGTTAAGGACAAGAACGTCGCTACCCATCTCATCCGCAACGCTCTGGGCGGGAAGAACGAGGAGCAGGTCTGTGCCTTGCTCACCCTTGTCCCGCCCTTTTCGAGACGCTATAGGTAAGCTATACCTACCCGTGGTTTTTGACGACCGGAAAGCTGACAGCAGTTAGGGACGACTTGACCGTCCAGGTGATCTTCTTCGGCAACGGCCAGAATACGGGCGAAGTCCTCGTTAACGAAGAGGCCACGAGCCCGCCTCAACCTCGGCCGCAAGCGAAGCTATAGGATCCCTGAACGAGAATCCCTGAACTATACGATCCCCCATACCCATTACCCGTTTTTGCTATCCGACGGATAGAAGTGGCTTCTGAGCCGCATAGGAGGTAGAGGCATCATGGCCTAAACTTAGGCGCCATTAGATTCTGAACGGCTAGGCGTTTATAGTGCTAGCTTTCGTGGCAATGCTCTGCGATGGCATTTTGGATAGAACATGACTTGTAATATAACTTGTGTAGTAGGCGAGTTTTTTTTGGCTTCCGATGAAATATAGCAGTATCAGCAACAGGGATACTGAAGGAAAAACTCCACGGATCAGAAGAACTTTATTGGAGTAATCTATAGTTTAGTATATGTATGCGATTCGCCTCTGTTTGCCATGTGCGTGTCTCAGACACCACCCCTCCTGATGTTCACAAAGACACTTGGAAAATATGCATTAACATATGCCGCTATAACGAAGCAAGGAAACGCCGCACCGGTGGGCAGACTCGTTTGGCAGGTTACCTTGGACACCGCCCCATCCATATTTGCCCTCTTATACCCTCGAATATTTTCCTTTATTTATCGTTACTTATACGAACTTGCGGAATGCATTCGGTCGAAAGAATACCGTTAGTGGACCACGCCAATGGTCGATGGCCCTGTGACTTGTGCGCTTACAATACGTCCCCGCCAACAAGCGTTGCCCGTAACCGTAACCGTGAGCTTGGGCCGACTTTACCCCACAGACTATGTACGCCGGGTTTGTGGAGAAGCCACCTACCCCTGGCTACCCCAACCTGGCCCCTCATTTTCGTCGTCAAACCCCCGGCTGTTGTGTGGATATGCAACCGCGTTTTTGCAGCTTTCGCTTCCCCGTTATCCAAGGTAAAGGACGACGGTATCTCTTGGCCTGTTCTGAGCCGCGGTCTGCCCTTGGCGAAGACATGGACCGCCATGGCGAGCGAGGTTTAAAAGGGTTGGGACCGGCCCGCTTGCGGTCGTACAGTAGTAGTTGGTTAGACTTTACGCTCCCCCAAAAGTTTCGCGCCTACATTACAGTGGGTGATTGATTAACAGAACCTGCCACGAGCTCGAGCGTGCTGGGCAACTCTTTTAAGTTAGAGGGAGCAACACCGCCGTTATGAGGGCATCTCTGGCTGTACTGTCGTCGCTACTGGCGACGCCAGGTTTCGCATCGTGGGTCCCGACTACGCCTCCGCTGGCTCGGGACCTCGAGCCCAAGCGGCAGAACGTCGCCCGTGGCCGACCTGACAACGGGACATCGGAGGAGTGGCCGTACGGGCCTCTGAGCACTCGGGGAAGAGATGTGGTCAATAGCCGCGGCGAGGTCGTCACCTGGGCTGGTGTTAACTGGCCTATGAGTGGTAAGACACCATTGGCTGCTCCCTCCCCAGTATTCGAGGTGATGAGCGCGTTGGACTGACTTGGACGATAGGAGAGACGATGATTCCGGAAGGCCTGGAGTGGAAATCCGCAGAGGACATCCTGGATGACATCGTCAGTGTTGGCTTCAACTACATCCGCATGTGAGTCAGCTGGTCATAAGCTATCTATCAACCCGGATGTTAAGGCTTATGCGCAAATTTAGGGGCTATGCGATCCAGATGGTCGACGAGATTTACGAGCGAGGAGGGGAAGACGTGCCTCTCGAGGTGGCCATGATCATGGCTCTCGGCTACGAGAACGGCACCAAGGTCACGAACGAGATCATCGCCAAGAACCCCGGCTGGACGCGCGAGACGACGCGGTTCGAGATCTGGTCGGACATCGCGGACCTGGCCGCCGCGAGGGGCCTGTACATCCACCCGGACGTCCACATCCATAAGGCGCAGTGGTGCTGCTCCCACACGGACGGAAACGCCTGGTTCGGGGACGTCGACTTCGACATCGACAACTGGCACCGCGGGCTCGCGTACGTGGCCAACTGGGCCAAGGGCCACCGCAGCGTGGTGTCCATGTCGCTGCGCAACGAGCTGCGCGAGTCCTGGAACCGCACGAACCTGATGTACAACTGGGTGACGCTGGTCGGCAACCTCACGGCGGCGACGGACGCGGTCCACGCAGCGAATCCTAACCTGCTAGTCACGTGGTCGGGCATGCAGTACGACCAGGACCTGTCGGCGCTGACAACGGGAGCGAACCTGCTCAGGGCGCCGTGCTACAAGTGCACGGCGGTCCGGGACGCGTACCGGCGGGAGCCCCTATACTTCGACCTCGACGCGCACCCCTGGGCCGACAAGGTGGTCTGGGAGCTGCACCTGTATTCCATGAGCGAGGACGTCGACGCGGCGTCGTGCGAGCTCAGCCAGGCGGCGCTGTACCGCAACGGGTTCAACGCGCTGGGCATCGAGCCGCCCTCGCCGGGTTGCGGGATCACGGGTGACTGCCCGGCCGCGACGCGACTAACGCCCGTCGTGCTGTCCGAGTTCGGCAACGCCCAGGACGCCACCCTGCTCAACGGCACGCTGCCGCAGTGTCTCAGGGACTTCACCACACGCCACGGCGTCAGCTGGATGATGTGGAGCCTCGCGGGAAGCTACCGCATCCGCTCGGGCGGCCAGGGCGTCCCCGACACCTGGGGCCTCACCAACGATGACTGGACCGGCTGGAGGGACCCGGATACCATCGAGAAGTACTGGAAGCCGTGGATCAGGGACATGAACGTCACGAGGCATTAGTCGCCTCTGAGCAGCTGATGGCTGATATCGGAAAGTACCCAGAATTATAAAGCATAATAAATGATACTTATGATGACTATCCCCGATATCTTCCACATTATCTGGGCATATAACTTTGTAATTGCATATAGTCAGGTACAGCAGTATTTCGTGCTGACTAACTGAATATCGCTGTAATGAATATAAAGACCATTGAGGCCCGACGCCACATGAGCTCATAGATTACAGTTTTAAAAACTTAGGTTAAAGCAGCTAACCTTTGACTAAGTTGCTAGCGGGGGTTGAGGTCAACAGATTCAACCATTGACAACAGCAGAGCAAGGCGAGAATTCCAGTCGGGTGACCGTATACATACACGTAGCGAAATGCCAACTAGAATTTCGAAAGTATGCAGCTATGATCGACGTCATTTCTTGGAATTTAATCTCCGTAAATGGGCGACGGCTTGTATCCACAGCGTCATACTATAGTACCCACTTAGGTACTGTAGAACAAGGTTTTGTCCCTGCTCCCCTTTTTATGCGATGCAACCCTCTCCGAATAATCCTTGTTGGGAATCCTCGAGATGTCTTCGTCCGGTAGTGATATCAATTACTCCACACGTACCAGTTGGCAGCGTCAGAGTCGCGGCGTAGGGCGACGGCTGAGCTAGCTGAGTTCCCCTGGCTGAAGGAGCCCGCCCATCATGGCTTCCGACAAGAACGAAATTGCGAACGCGAACGCAAGCCCAAACCCGCGATCGTCTTCCCGCCGGGCGTCGCAGTCGACGACACAGACGACCGAATCGGAGCAGCACCAGCACCGACGGCAACCACCGCCCAGCGCTGCTCGTAATGTTTCCTTTCGGGCGGTGCGGGACAACCCACCCGCCATCCGCCTACGACGCGTCCGGTCACTGAGGCCGGACCAATATCAAAGCGACGGTGGCGAGCTACAGTTGCCGCCGCCGCAGCAGCAGCAACAAGAGCAGGAACAACAGCGACCAAGTCAGCCGGCTGGCCGGCGTCGCTCAAGCTCGGAGCCGCACAGGAGATGGTTCGCGTCGGAAGCAGGCGAGGGTCGACCTCGACTTTTTTCCGCCGCCATGCCCTCCGTGTCTGAGAGGCCCCAGTCGCGGTCTCGCAATATCCAAGCGAGGGACTTCCAGCCGTCACAATCTGAGTCTGGACAAGAGTCCGCCTCACACCCTCACGGGGGAAGAGCCCGCCCGAGACTCCTTCGCCAGGTTGACAACATGTTCCCGGGGCGGCGTGGTAGTGCTCAGGGGACGGAGACTGAGTATGAATATGATCCGGACATCGTAGACATACTCGACGTTGTGGGTGAGTGCCGCACCCCTGTTATTCCCCTTTCCACAGTTCGTTGCTGAACATTCTCGCACCGCCAGACCCCGAAGTAGCGACGTTATCCTCCATTACAAACATCCAGAACTCACTCTTCGTGCCGTCGCTGGGTAGGTTTGTTAACAGGCAGCCGACGTACACGCTCTCGCAGATACCTCACGTGCCCGGCGCATTTCCGCCCTCGCGAGAGGATGTCACCAGCTCGCGACCTGTGTCCGCTGGCGGTAAAGACAAACAGGAAACACCTGGTGACGAGCGTCCGCCCATTGAAAGAATCCCAAGTGTCATGACAGAACGATTCTATGCCGTTCGTCCTCACGACGCCTCACTTGAGGACTGGACGGAAGAAGAGATAGCCGAGCTTAATGACCACGTGCGGCACATGTTGCATTCCCGACGGTCAAAGCTCAAGCGTCGCTTCAAAGCGTTCGGGCAATATGTCCGGAAGCCACTGGGGTTCCTCGTCACTGTCTATGCTGGTCTCATAACCCTCTTTGGCTTGGCCTGGGTGCTTTTCCTTATTGGATGGATCTACGTCGGGGACCAGCAGCTGTATGTCATTAACGTCATCGATACGGTGCTTGTGTCCTTGTTCGCCATTCTTGGGGACGGCCTCATTCCCTGGCGCATCATCGACACCTACCACATGTGCTACATAGCGCGCTATCACCATCTCACTTGGAAGCTGCGTAAGAAGATGGCGCTACCGCACTTACAAGACAAGAACGATCTCCCGTCTGAGCCTGCGGTGCGGGGGTCCGAAGAGGTCGTCGACATCGAAGCGGCACGTACGCTCCACGAGAAGGAGGAGCTGACGGTGCTGACGCCGCAACAGCAGCGGAAGCTCGAGCACCACCAGGCCAAGTTCTCCAAGTCGCACACGTTCTACAAGCCGCACGAGACGGAGACACACTACGCGTTCCCGCTGCGGCTGCTTGTGGCCATCGTCGTGCTGCTCGACTGCCATTCCATCTTCCAGCTGGCTCTCGGCCTCTCCACCTGGTGCATTGACTACCGCGTGCGGCCCACGGCCCTTACGGCGACCTTACTCTGCTTCTCCATCACGGTCAACATCGTCGCCGGCGTGCTCATTTCCGTCGGCGACCGCCGCACCCGCAAGCGTGATGTCATCGAGCGCATGTTCCGCCAGGAGCTCACGCGCGAGGCCATGAAGCGCGTTAACAAGGCCAAAGCCAAGGAGGCCATGGAGAGGGTTAACGAGGGCTCCAATGTCTCCGATTCTAACCCTAACCCGAACTCCAAGTCCCCCCGCTCTAGCACGTCTTCCTCCTCCTCGGAGACGACGGCCGAGAACAAGGACAACAACGACAATAACAACACCAACAATAGCAAGAGGAAGGAAAGGCAGGGCGTACCCCGGCTACTCGAGAGGAGCGACGAGGGCAGGGAGAGCGGCCGCAGCAGCTTCCAGTTCCACCGCCCGCGGCTCGACTTCCTCGGGCGCAAGAGCAGCGAGAGGGCGACGCGCCGCTCCGGCGAGCATGGGGCGGGCCCTTCGTCGCCGTCGAGGTCCAGGAAGTCGCTCGACCGTGCCGGCAGATTCGACCCGCTTCCCAGCGCCGGCGAGGCTACGCACCTGGAGAAGAAGAAAGGCGGCGGCGATGATGGCACACCCCCGCCTCCGCCCCTGGCGCTGCCATCGCCGCCGCCTGTCGTCGGCGCGTTTCCCCAAGACAGGGATGACGAGGAAAAGTAATAGGGGGTTTTAATAATGCGTACATGTCGAATGAATGGAATGGACGAGTTTAAGAGAAGATACGATGTTTTGGTCCACGTAATGTTCTTTTCTTTTTCTTCTTTTTTAAGAGAGCGCAGCCATGATGACGGAAAGCGAGGTGCTCATTTTGTGTATATGTGTCTGTCTTGTCTGTCTTGAGTGGCCTCCCCCCGGTTTGGTTGGGTTTGATAGGTGCAGCAGACATGAGCAGTGACTAGATACGGAGAGCGGTGTAATTAATTCGGTTTTAATCATGCCGGCTATACATACGCACCTTCCGGCGGTTTCCTTGGAGCACGTATATACGTATGTATGTGGACGGACCAGCGAGCGACCCGGCCGGATCACGATACGTATAGGCTTGGGGATTGGCCGTCAACACCAGTGGAACGAATGAATGTATGGGTATATAGATATATGTATGATGCTCTCAGGCTAAGGTGGTTGGCACGATGAAGTGCAGGAACTCCTTGTAGATGTGTGTAGACATCTTCAAGAGCGGGTTACATCGAATCCTCGTGGATATTCATGTATACGAAGGTCGGATGATTTCGATTCTACTAGATACAAAGGCCCAGGGTCGTTGAGCAGTGCCTTCGAAGACTTTTTGTAGGACATGAATCCCAAAGGTATTATTTGTTTACAGGTAAGTGCCCGGTTCTAAGCGGATCCCAAGCACCGGACCTAGGAGGACTCCTATATTGTTATCGGGAGCGGTAGAGCAGTCCATGGCTCAGACGATATAATCAAAGAAAAGATAGGCCACGGGAGGTAAGTAAGTCATAATTCTGATATAGCTCGTCGCGACTCGTTTTTTAGCATATGACCCGAACTACGTGCAAGGTAAAAAGAGTATCATCGCTGGCCCTGAAGGCAGAATAGGGAGTATGTGCAAAGTGTACCGTCAACCCATAGAAGCAGTGCCTGTTCCAACCCCCCGAATCTCCATATACCACCGGCCTCCAGGTGACCATTGGTTCCACGCCGATCTATTGGGTATTCATCTCCCTTAAAGAACGACAGCTCCCCGTTTACAGATCTTCATGCTAAAATTCCGAGAGAAAGTGCAGGACCGCAACACCCAAGCCATAACAAGGCAACGCAAGAGTTTGCATTTATGCAGTCATGATGCCGTGCATTCTGAGTTGGAGAACACCATCCCGTCGTTATGAATCATTAATTAACCAGAGAGACAGAAAAGAAGATGTGCAGCACTTGGGATATGGCCACGGTGATCGTCAATGCATGTTAACGCTGGTCAACAGAGGTCGAACCAACACCCACACTCATTAACTAGGGCCAACATGTTGAATCCGGAAATCCGGACACGATGCCCTTCGTGTACATTGATCGGTTTCAGCTGCAGTAACGATCAAACCCTGATAATCGCGCGATCAGTACCGGGCATGTCGAGTCGCAACATCTCTCACACGATTCGCCATCAGGTTCATGTTGGAAAGATGCTTCAGGATAGGGTCACTTGGCGCTCTGCTGCTGATCTGCAGGAAAAGGGCCTCGAGGCGAGAAATGAACTGGCTCATGATATTCGGCACCACCTCGCGAATTTGGTGGTCCTGTAACAGCATGTCAGTTCCGTCATTGCCGAACGGAAGTCGTGTACTTACAATATCTGGCAGCGTAGAATGCAAACCGTGCAAGATAATCTCCAACCAGGTGACCCTCTCGCGAAGGAGCGGACCATCGAGCTCCTCTGAAATTACAGCTCCAACCGAGAGGGATACAAGCACCGGCAGTTCCTGTAGAAAGTTCGGATTGAATTTGACGATATACTTGTCGAAAACCTCGTGCTTCCGATCGCCCTGTAGCCATCGAATCAGGCCCGTCTCGTAATCGCCACGTTCCATTTGAGAGGCGACGTCGGCGATCAGATGTTGCAGCTGGGAATCCTTAGTAGCAGGACTGTTGTCCGCGAACGGGACTAATTGGTTATGCGAGCTTCCTGAGGGGCTCCCATACGAACGGGAGTGGGACTGCGACGGCTGAGGTTGGGAGACTGGAACACGGTTAGACAGCTGCTGCTGCATCTTCAGGAAACCATCCTGGAACTGGGACTGCGTAGCAGCCATAGCAGATACCGTATCGGACAGTCGAGTGACCAATGCCGTAAGCTGGTCGATCTTATGGCTGTCTGCAACGTGCCGCTGCTCGAGAAGTTCTATCTGCTCTGCAGTCCGCTGTTGAACATCCTGTACGACCGAGCGAGAGGCAGCAACTGCCATATCGCTGAAAATAGGGGTAATAGTGTTCAGAAGCGTTTGGCGGAAGCTCTCCTCCATGTCCATGGCCACGCTGCTCACGACCTTATCCGAGATAGCCTTTGCAAGCTCAGGTTTCTGGAGAGCTTGTGTGACAGCGTTCGGCAGTAGCTTCTGCATCTGGTTCTGTATCGAGTGAGAGACGCGACCGCCCATTTTGCTATCGAGCTGCTCCGTGATGGTCTTGGTGATGGTGTTCGTGAGAGCCGGAACGACGTTATCCTCAAACTGGTCACTAACAATCTTACTCAAAACCCCTTGGACGTTCTCATTAAGAACACTGGAGACCAAGTGCAGTAAGTTCTGCTGGCTATGGTTGAAGGATTCCTCACGACCGCGGAACTCGGCCTCGATCTTGCCCCTATGGTCCTTCATTTCGCTCGCGATGATACCCGACAAGCTGGCACGCAGACCAGTTTCAATCTGCCTGACAGCCGAATGAACAGACTCTGGCGACATCGCACTATGCGCAGATGGTGTGTTTCTGGTCTCTGAGTTCTTTCCAGAAACAGGACCAGCGCGCGGTGAGTGGGAGGCGCCGTTGGCTTGAGTATTATCCACAGTAAGCTTCTCCGTCGCGGCGGCAGCAGCAGCAGCAGCGGCAGCTTTCTCTCTCTTCTTCCTCGTCTTCTTCTCGGTCTTATCGAGTTGGTTGACAGGCGTGATTGGTGCCTCTGCTTCCTTGCGCTCGGAGGGCAAGTTCGCGGCTGCATTGTTCTCCGCACCTCTTCTGGGTTGGTCCTGGGAGGCTGCCTGAGGAGGTGGAGTCTCCTTTGAAGACGGTCGCGTGGCGATTCGGATCGGCAGAGCGGCGGGCTCTTCGGCTGCTTCGGACACGAGGGCATTAGGTAGCTCCTTAAGCTTCGCGATCTTAACGAGTCCAGCTTCGGTGGCATCAACCGGAGCGATAACCTTGTTATCCCTGTCCCAACCAACCTCTTTCTGCTTGACCCAGATAGCGGTAACACCCTTCGAGTGCATAGCATAGAGCTCGAAAAGCGTTGGCTCCTCGCCGTCAGAGGAAGCGGCCGGCGTCGGCAACATGTCCAAGCTTCGGAGTACACCCTTATTCGAGAAAGAGTATTCGCGTACGCCACTAATGACCGCGGTTGAATCAGGCTCGGGGATGGATGAATCCTTGGCGACTAGTTTCTGGATGTAGTCGACTTGAGAGAGGCCCTTGATCGTGTACTTAGGCGCCGAAAGATGGAGAAAGTATATTGAGTTGCGGGTAGGATGGCCAACAACAATCATACCGGAAGCGGGATGATACATAACACTACAGACTGCATCCGACTCCTTCGTATGGGGCAAGTTGAACTCCTGGACGGGCTTGCCAAGCGCAAGGTCCCACAGCTGGAGAGTGTGGTTCTGTTTCATTCCCACTATCATGTAGCGTAAGGCGCACCGCTTCTGGTAGGGCCGTTGCTTATCCAGCAGTAACACAGACGTGGGCCACGCCTTCTCGCCCTCGGGCGTCGTGTTCAGAGTCATCAGAGGCTCCTTGACTTCGAGAGACGTCTGGGCGGGCATGGGGAAGCGTGGATCAGAGTCCTCGTCGGCCGCTGTCAAGTCTTGCACGTCCCAGAATTTGACGCGGCCAGACTTGTCGAGAGAAACGATAGTGGTATCGTCTTGACTGAAGGTGAAATCCTTGCCAGCCTTGCCGGTATTAATCCGGAGGGCACACTGCTTCGACAGCTTCTCGGTATCCACGACGCGGTCATGGCCAGGTTTGAACAGATTATTCTGCATAATGTACGCAGGCCAAATTATACTGATGGTTTTGCCTCGTCCAACAGCGAAATAGTCAGGGTGAACTGAGGACGTTCTCGCCCGAGTCTTCAGCACGCCGCCGGGTGTGTCTCCCTCCTGGCCGCTAATAGGAGGCAGTGCGAAGCCATCTTGTTCGGGGGGGGGGTCGTCCAGGTGATCTTTCTCTCCGTTCTTGATCTGAACGTAATAGACGGTGCCGCTGATGCCGGTGCCGATAATGCACTCCTTGGGTGTTGTGTTGAGGTCGGACGGAGTGGAGGAGACGGCCACGTTGAAGATGCGATCTTTAGTATCGGTGAAGAGCTTGGCATCTTTGCCGTCGTCCTGACGAATGACACGGAGGCCGCCAGCCTTTGACATGCCGTAAGCCATGTACGACTCGGTAGCGGAGACGAGGTTTCTATCAATCTGATCAAATTCCTTCTTGAGACGTGCAATATCAAGGACAACTTCGTCACGGAACTGCGGACGCGGCTCCTCGTTGTCCTGCATGTTGATCGAAATCCACGGCTTCATAGGGAAGTTGTAAACCTTGACCGGCGTCGGCTCCTCCTCCTCGATTACAACTATCTCATCGGCTTCAGCGCTCTCCCAGCTGTCGGCGACGGGGCCATGGGCAGCGTCCTCAACAATATCGCGAATGGCCTGGGCGGTACTAGGAGAATAGGCATCTTCGAGGACACCCTCGTTCTCCTTCCTATCGAGCTCCTGCTTGATATCCTTGGCCACGACCTCAGCCGCTTCCTGGAATTCGGCGTCAGTCCTAGCTCTCATCATATTTTCAAGTTTACGGCTGATCTTGGCTTGTACCTCTTCATGCACAGCTTTGTCTACCGCTTCCTGGGCCTCCTTATCCGCCTTATCGGCGAGATGGTTCATAGCATCGGCCACGGTCTCCTTACTCTCCTCGCCGGCACCGTTTGCAGGAACGACGGTGGCGCTGGGAGAAGCTTTGGATTCACGCTCGGTCTCCAAGGTGGGAGTCTCGTCAAGCTTCCGAAGAGCATGCTGACTCGCAATTGAGCTTCGGTGGTTATCAGGACGTTCCTTATCTTGAGCGGCGGTAGGCGAAGAAGTTGCGCTAGAAGCCTTCTTCAAGATCTGGAATGTCGAAGCTGCAGGAAGCTGAGCACTGCCAGCCGCTGGTGGGTTGGGCGGGTCTGCAGGAGCAGGCGCCCCAGATGCTGTCGACCTTGGTGTTCCCGTCTGCGGCGGCGGGGCTGCAAATTCATCGAACGGGTTAGTGTAGTCGAATTTGGTTGGCTTACGATTGCTATCGTGCTGCGAGGAGGCCGGCGATGCGTGCTCGAACTTCGCAGAAGACGAGTTGGCCTGGCCGTTGGTTCCGAAGTTGAACTGCATAGGAGTGTTGTCCTGCGAGGCGTTTGCAGACAGCGTCTGCTTCAGTTGGGAGTAATCCCGGGAATGATCGGTAGCAGAATTGTTGAGAGAGGGCGGGGTCAATGTGGGAGGCTGTGAGGACTCGTTTGTCGACGGCAGGTCATTTTGTGAGGGCTTAGGGCGCTGCAGCAGGTTCAGAAGGTACGTCTGTGTATTTGCTGAAGGCGCTGTCGAATGCCACGGCTGCTTGGGCGGCACAGCCTCAGGAGCCGGTCCCTCTCCGCCCATGGTACCTTTCATAAGGGTAGCGAGGAGTCCTTGAGGATCGGCAGACATCGGCACTGGGGCATGGAGGGGAGGCTGTATGCTGTTGTGAGGCAGGCTGATAGGGCCATCAAAAGAAGTGTACTGCGTTTGCCCGGCCGTAGTGGGCGGGGATAACTGCGACTTCTGGTGCCCACTTCCGCTAAACTTCAAGAGGTTCAGCAGATTGGCACTCTGGGCAGAATTATTTACGGCTGCATTGGAGGAGGGCATGCTGCCGATGGGGCCTAGATTGCTCATGCCCGGGGGGTGGTGAGAGTGCGAGAAGTTGCCGGGGGGCGACGGGGCAGCGGGCAGATGAAAATTGTCCGAAGATCCTAGAATGGGCGAATCTGCGGCTGGGTGATCATAGTAGCTCTGTTGGTTGTTCCCGTGTTTGTAAGTTGAGAAGCGCGAGAGGAGATCATGGGTAGACGAAGATTCCTCTTCTTGGTTGTTGCGTGCAGCCTGCATGCGAGCAAACATTGCTTGGAGCTGGTGGCTGTTACTGTCGTTGCCACCAGAAGGTGGACCATAGCTCGCCATTATGACTACAAATAGTGGATAACCGAACTATTCGTAGGCGCCGATAGTGTCTTAGTCCTGTACAGAGACGGGGTGCCACTACAACCAACTCTCGACCGAGTCGTTTGACGAAGCAAAAGAAATGGGTCAAAAATCAAAATAGATGAGTGAGACGGAGGTGAGGAGGGGCGATCGAAAAAGAATATGTATGGGGAAAGAACCGATCAAATCAATTGAGGGCAGAAAATGGAGGTCGGTGTAATTGGGCAATGCAAATTGGGATAAAAATCTTCCAATATCAGATGGCCCAAAACCTCCCCAGCCTTGCCAAAATTTACTTGAAGGTTGGACAAGATCTTTGGTGTTGTTTGGTGGGTACCCTGCCCGTAGAGAGCCGGCTAGCTGCTGCCGAGACTTGGCTTGCTCCTTTTTTTGCATCTGTGGGTTGCAGCCGTAGTGGTAGATACGATCGATACCTGTACATAGACACCCTAGCTCATCCTGCCCATGGCGATGTGATAGAGGCTAAGTTAGGTGCTACTCTGTAAGGTATGTCATCTCACAGCAGGAGCAGTGATGTTCTACCGACCAATACTCGACGAACAGATGGAGATGTGATGAGGATCTGATGATTACCTCGTTGATGTGTAACCAGTTGGGTGTCTGAATTGAGATGAGGGACGGGACGAAAGTTTAAGGTTGTCTCTTGCCGGAAGGTTGGAGGAACTCGTGGGAGTGATTCAGACGCAGTGATTGAATTGGGGGGTGAACATGAAGCAGCTGGGTGAGTAGGTCTCAGGTACTTCAGGTATCCATCCAACTTTTTGGACGTGTCGAATTCGCGTTGGGCGACAAACGCATGCACATATGCGTTGTCACTCACCGGCAGACCTCTTCACCCCTGTCTGTCACTTCTCGATCACCTCGTAGGCCGTATGCTAATTAGAAGCACACATCAGCATTATATATTCACCTGGTAGGTATCCAAGGAACTTATATTCTTCCTACTGAACATTTCTAGATGCAATACCTACATAGTATACAGCGAGATGCATGCACCTAGATGCCCAGCTACCTCCATACCTATCTGACCCGAGATACACACATCCCGGTCGAAGGGTTGCATCCTGCAGTAGGGAAATAAGAAAGTGGGGTTGGATATGGACAGTCGGCACCTGCAAGACCAAGCGCCGATGTCCTCAATCTGGGATTCACTTCAATTTTCCAGTTCACCAGCTTAAAAGACCATACAATTGGTACTTGGACACATATCAGATAAGGTTGTCTTATGTAATCACACGAGTGAACTTTTAGTTGGCGTGACATCCTTGGTAGTTAATAGGGAACCTTGCACATACGGGCCTGTTAGGGCAAGGCTCAAGGCTGCCCCCATCCCAAAACCATCATTCCCTCTCTGAACTCTTCATGACGCTTTTCCTGGAAGATCAGAGCTCGACCACACGTTCCTCCTATATTCGCACGTACGGCATCATCGACGACAGTTCATCTGCAATCTTTTTTTTGCTCTGCCGCTACTACCGCCAGGCACGGCTGGTTATTCATGATCGCTGCTCCCTGAGCAATTACCGTCCCCGGTCACAACTCGTCCCCCCTATAGTCGTTCCCATTTGAAGTTTCTTGGTTGGGCCTGGTACGACGCGTCTGGAGGAGGAAATTATCAGAGCTGGCACAATATGTTTTGTCTACGGAGGTAAGGTCTATCTTGTAGTAAGCATTGTTTACTGACTACGGTGAGAGCTGACTGAAGATCTCTAGCTGGCTCCCCCTCCTTTTCATTCCGACCAATGCCTCGCCCGCCTTCATCTTTCTCTTCTTCGTCTGCACATACTTTCTGAACCGTCCGTGTGTCTACTGTTCAGTGCTGCTCCTCATTCTATTCGCCACGTCGTGCTATTGGTCAGGTCAATGCTTCTTCGATTTCAGTAACAACTGGTTCGAACCTCGACCGCCATCCCTGGCCACGTGCTCTGCGGACTCATCCATACCGGAGGATGTCGTTAGCAGCTTCAACGCCACCGCGGTCGAGATGCTTAACACAACCGCGAATGCTTTGGCTGGAGCTGCTGCAGAGGAACTGGCTAGAAGGAAGGCAGAGTGGACCGGCATTGGTCTGGAGTGGCTAAGGAGTCTTCTTGGACGAAGGGAGTGGAGGATCGAGTGTATGGATCTGAATATACGTCTCTAAGCAATTATCCTCATACCGGCCATAATAGTATAATATATACGGCAACGTCCCGACACAGTCTTCATCATGTTCTCCGGGTTCAGTTCGTTACATAGGGCCTCTATTCGAGGCGTTTCGAGTAAATCTCAAGTGTCCAGGGATAATATCGACATATCGGCATCCAGAGCCGCCGTGGGAACTGTTAATGGCATATCAAGCGCGAGTCATGGGAAGCCCAAGTACTTAAGTAGGTTGCCATGCAAATTCGAATCTTAGAGACGTGCGGTAGTCCATGGTTGGGAATAGCGAATCTCTAAATATGGCATCAAAGCGAAAGGCACTGCAGATATTGAAGCGGCCTTCCACCGCCCAGGGATTTCATGCCCCCCAACATCAAAGCAAGCGTCTTCCACTGTACATACACATCGGGCGACTACAAATTCTTTGAATGTAACGACCGGCGGTAAGAGGCATCGATCCTCGAGGCGCAAAGGAACGCTTCTCACGTGCTTCCATAATCGGCGTCGAGCGGTTTATCTAGAGCACAAGATAGAGGAAGACTCAACTGTAGCAAAGATCCCTGGAAATGAAACCAAAGAGCTTGCTTAAGCTCACCTACAATAAAGTGTGCCCATGGTACAATTGTTGTTGAAGAAGAGAAAAAGAGGAAAGGAAAAAGCGTTGAAAAATTCCCGACGGCTTTTTATCAAACGGAAGCACTCGCATTGGACGGGCGCTAATTTTTCGGGCTGTCATATGGCCCGAGCTCGCCTCAGTGACTTCCACTGTGCTGTAGAGCTCAAGGGCAAAAGCATCCAATCACAGCGATCGTAAATAATCGCCAGCGCCGATTACCCACTAGCCCAGTGACTGCCACTACCCACTAGCCACTGCCACCTCTGAGCCGAGAGACAAGAGCAACTTTCTGGGAAGACACGACGTCAACAGCTTGATAGGGCCTCCATATCGCCGCCACAAGACCCCGTCCCGCATCTCTCCTTCTTTCTATTACCCCCCGTAATTCCGTCAGGACGACACGATGCTGCGACAATCACTGGCTCGTTCGGCTTGGCGGACAGGCAGGCATGCCGTCAATTCTTCGAGATCGAGAACCTTTTCCGCGACAGCTCAACGACTGGCCGAGGTGGAGCTGACAGTCGGTCAGTAGTTGGTCCTCCGGTACCAATGCTTGGTGTCTTCGTTGGAACAAGCATACTGACAATGTGGTATCCATAGATGGCAAGAAGGTATCAATAGAAGGTATATACGCAGTCTCTATCCGCGCGCAATATCCTCCACTATAGCTCTCATGCTGACTAAGAACCATAGCTGGGTCTGCTTTGATCCAGGCCTGCGAAAAGGCAGGAGTCACAATCCCGAGGTAGGTAGTTCACAAGATATCAACTGATATGCTGAGCCTTGTTGAAACGGTACTGGTTCCATCCATGCTAACCCGGCTACAGATATTGCTATCATGAGTACGAACCCCTCCTCTCGATCGAACGAATGCGGTGCTGACGAACCGAAACAGGAAGTTGATGATTGCCGGTAACTGTCGTATGTGCCTGGTCGAGGTTGAGAAGGCGCCCAAGCCCGTTGCGTCCTGCGCATGGCCCGTACAGCCCGGCATGGTCGTCAAGACGAACTCTCCACTCACTCATAAGGCCCGCGAGGGTGTCATGGAGTTCTTGCTCGCAAATCATCCTCTGGACTGCCCCATTTGCGACCAGGGTGGTGAATGTGATCTTCAGGACCAGTCGATGCGATATGGTGCCGACAGAGGACGATTTCACGAGCTGGGTGGCAAGCGTGCCGTGGAGGACAAGAACATCGGTCCGCTGATCAAGACTTCGATGAACCGATGCATTCACTGCACGCGATGTATCCGGTTTTCAAACGATGTGGCCGGTGCACCGGAAATGGGATCCTTTGGGCGAGGCAACGATATCCAGATCGGCACATACCTCGAACAAAACCTCGACTCGGAGATGTCTGGAAACGTCATTGACCTCTGCCCCGTCGGTGCCCTAACCTCGAAGCCCTATGCCTTCAGGGCCCGTCCGTGGGAGCTGAAGAGAACCGAAACGGTTGACGTCCACGATGCCTTAGGTTCCGCTATCCGGGTCGATTCTCGCGGTCTTGAGGTGATGCGCGTTCTGCCCCGCCTGAATGACGATATCAACGAGGAGTGGATCAACGACAAGACTCGGTTTGCTTGCGACGGCCTTAGGACCCAACGTCTGACCATGCCCTTGGTGCGGAGAGAAGGCAAGTTCGAGCCGGCGACCTGGGAGCAGGCTCTTACGGAGATCGGACACGCCTACCGACAGATCGCACCTAATGCCAACGAGTTTAAGGTGATCGCCGGTGAGCTCACCGAGGTTGAATCCCTGGTTGCTATGAAGGACCTCGCCAACAGGCTCGGCTCTGACAACCTCGCTCTCGACATGCCCTCTGGCAACGCACCCATGCCCCACGGCGTCGACGTCAGGTCGAACTACCTCTTCAACTCCAAGATCTGGGGCGTTGAGGACGTCGATGTCATGCTTCTAGTCGGCACTAACCCCCGGCATGAGGCGGCCGGTCTGAATGCCCGCATTCGAAAGACATGGCTGCGGTCAGACTTGGAAATCGGTGTCGTAGGCGAGACATGGGATTCGACGTTCGACTTCGAGCACTTGGGTACGGACTTGGCAGCTCTCAAAACGGCCCTTGCCGGTCCTTTTGGCAAGAAGCTTCAGGGCGCTAAGCGGCCCATGATCGTCGTTGGCTCTGGTGTCACTGACCACCCTGATGCTAAGGCTTTCTATGAACTGATTGGTTCCTTCGTCGACAAGAACGCTGCCAACTTCCTAACCCCTGAGCACAACGGCTTTAACATTCTGCAAAGAGCGGCTTCCAGGGCAGGTGCTTTCGAGGTTGGCTTCGTGGTTCCATCGCCCGCAGTCGCCGAGACCAAGCCTAAGTTCGTCTGGCTCCTCGGTGCTGATGAATTCAACGAGGCCGACATCCCCAAGGACGCGTTCGTCGTCTACCAAGGCCACCACGGTGATCGCGGCGCCCAGATCGCGGACATCGTTCTGCCCGGCGCCGCTTATACGGAAAAGGCCGGCACCTACGTCAACACTGAGGGCCGCGCCCAGATCACGCGTGCCGCGACGTCATTACCCGGCGCCGCCCGGACCGACTGGAAGATCATCCGCGCCGTCAGCGAGTTCCTCGGCGTGCCTCTACCCTACGACGACGTCGCCCAACTGCGCGACAGGATGACGGAGATCAGCCCCGCCCTTGCTTCCTACGACATCATCGAACCCACGTCACTGAAGCAGCTGAGCAAGGTGCAGCTGGTAGACCAGAACAAGGGCGCCAAGTCGAGCGGGCAGCCTCTGAAGAAGGTCATCGAGGACTTCTATTTCACAGACGTCATCTCAAGAAGGTAAGTTATTCGCTGTCGCCGCCCCTGTATAGAATTGTATGCTGACGTTCGACATTAGCTCGCCGACGATGGCGCGGTGTTCGGCGGCGAAGAAGACGGGTAACCCCGAGACGAACTTCATGGCGCCAGGCCCGACTGATGACCGGCCGATGGGCCAAGTCGCTTATGGCGCATGAGGGGCATCCGCATGTGTGCTTGCTTGTGGGATATACCTAAAATAGAAAGAAGATGGCGAAAAGAGGAGGCCTCGGTGCAGGCCACCACCGGCACCACCACCACCACTACTACTCCCGGGGCTAGAGGTTCTATAATTTCTTTTGTCGCCCGGTGGTGTACTACGCGCATTGGTATGTACATATAGCATGGAATTGAGAACAGAGGATATGAAGAAGTACTGGATGATGATGATGATGCGCGAGGTGCGTGCTCCGATGTGTTGTATGTGATGTCACGTACCGGGTACCCCTTGGCCCTACGCATCTGTAACCGGTTTCCTTTCCCAGGTTCATCTTGCTCATGTGATGAGAGGTAAGTTGGCTGTTCAGCATGCGGATAATGCACGCGGCTTGTGGGTGGATATATTTGTTCGAGGTAGCTCCATGTGTCCAGCTGACGCTTTATATGGAATAGTCGCGACCAACTAGCCAAGATGGCTCGAAGCCGCCTTCTATTCATCATGTATTATTCCCCGGCCTATGTGCGGCAGGTGTTTCTTCGCTTGTTAGTCACTGCCTAGATGGGTTCTATACGGAACGGTGATTCTATTATGGACTGACTGGTGCCCCCCCACCCATGCGTAGGATAGGTGGCAGTGGTTTCTACTTTTGCTCCGTCTTATTGCGCATACCATAGTTAGCCCTGTCCTGCCTATAGATGCAAAATCGGGGCTAGCTAACGTTCAGCGCAGTTTCTGCGGCTCCCTTATATTACGGTTATCTATCTACCTGCCCAGGTCCACTGGTGGAAATGACGACCATGCCGAGGGATCGGTACTGGCGCTCAGTTAGGGATTCGGTAGGTAGACAGACTAATACTGGGAAAGTAAACGGCTACTGGACGACACAAACGATATGAAGGTGGATAGCCTAGTCCATTCTCGAAAGGTCTTAATAACCCAGGCCTCCGCAAAGGGGTGTGTAATGAACGGGATCATGCAGAAGAGAAGGGGGGGGGGTTAGTCCGAACTGCAAGCGATGTCCAGAGGGTTCCAAGCTGTGTCTCCAAGGGGTTCCATACCTTCGGTAGTAATAGCGTAGAGAGAAAACCCTTCTTCAGGAGCCCAGCGGTTAGCAAGGGATTTAAGCTGGCCCTCGATAAGTTACCTAGGTAGATTCACAGGACTGCCCGGTGCTGGGGTTGATGGGTTCGCCGGGAGAGAGAGGAGCGTCTGTCCAGAAACGGGGACTAGCCCTACAAATAGACGGAGAAACCGTACAGTCCCACTGATAAGTTCCCAAGCAATCACCACCGGTCGTAGAATCGCCGTGTATATAACAACCTTAACATAGGTCTCCAAGTGTATCTATTACGCACGTTCGCACCCTCAGCTTACCTAACTAGGGGATTTCGGAACGCGAAGACCCGGGTTGGGAGGCTGGGGGAGGCTTAGATGAGAGCGCCTCCAGTCACCATCAGCTAGGAAAGATCCCACCGGTGGTTGACAAGCTCGTTCTGGGCAAACTCGAACTACTGACTACCGAACGAAACCTAGAGGTGAAGAGTTTGTAGTCGAGAGGTACCCGCCGTGTGTATAGCTACCCGCCTAACCTCAAGGCTGTCCCCGAGGCCAGTCAGGGGGGGGACGTGAAATAGTGGCATATAAACCCAGGCCGGCTTGAGCATCTGGGCTTCAAGTCAGTGACAAACAACAAAAAGGGCCGGAATCGGCGAGATCGTTCGGAATACACACACACGTATGACCTCAGCGGGTAGTCTTCGTAGTAGTAGTCGTCGCGATGCAGTTCTTAATTCGTAGCTATGTAGATTAGGTAGTGGATATGTACAAGGTAGTCGAAATACGCTCCGGGGGGTATCAATCATCTCGTCCAAGACAGGCCCGGGTTTATGGGAAATTATCTAACGGGGCGTTCCTCAGTTGTGAACCAAACCCGGTTATATCCTAAACCTGTATCCGCAAAAAGGTGTAAAATAACGTAACACGCCGTGACGCTTCATCGAGTCATGCCGGTTCCCCGTCCGTATCCAAGAGCGCCCCGCGGAGGGAGTGGCCCCCCCCCTCCCCCATCCCATATTATACAACACAAGGCTCCCGATCCGGAGTCCCGTGTCTAATCTATAATAACAGCCATACATGTAACATGGCATAAAATAAAGCATCCTAAACCCCGACCAGCCCAAGCCCAACTGGGCACCACGATGCATTACTCTTCCTATTCCCCGTTCTTCTTGAAGTTGCTCCAGACGATGATGATCTGGATGCCGACGGCCGCGCCCATGAAGATGCCCGCCGCAAGCGTGATGGAGAAGATCTTGAGGTAGAGCACAGCAAGCCGCAGCCACGAGGCGTACGAGAACGACCGAAAGGCCTGCAGCATGCCGACGTACTCCTGGCGGTCCTCGCGCAGGCCCCGGAAGGAGCGGTCGAAGGGAACGACGGTGCGCTCGCCGGCTGGCAGCAGCGACGCCTGGACGCGGGTCAGGACGGCGTGGGCGGGGATGACAAGCAGCAGAACGGGTAGCAGCCAGGCGGCGAGCAGGGCGAGAATCTTGAGGAAGTCGCCGGGCCGGCTAAGCAGGTCGAAGTAGGGCACCGCGAGCCCGACGCCGGGGGAGCCCGTCGGGTCCCACGTTTCGATGTCCAGGAGTCCGAGCAGCTGCAGCGGCAGCTCCTGGGCGCCGCCCACGGCAAACCACATGACGGCAGTGGGGAGCGCGGTGGCGCGGAAGGCGGTCGCAAAAGGCGGGAAGCGTCGGTAGAAGGGCTGCGGGCTCGGCGCAGCGATGGCGATGTGCACCCAGGCCGTGTACAGCTGCACCACGGCCAGTGGTGCGACGGCGATCCCGAGGACCCTGGGCAGGAATGGGATCGAAGCCATGAGGACGGTGAGGACGGTGACGGACAGGTTGAAGAACATGTGCGGCCGCAGACCGCGGAGCAGCGATGGCCAACCGGTAATGTCGTATAGCATGCGGTTCAGACGGCGGAGATCGGTCGTGACGGGAGGTTCTGACGCCGGCCCGCCCGCTTCGTCGGCGAGGAGCGACGCCTCCGGTTTTTCGCCTTCGTCTTCCTTATCGGCGTCCCTGTCCTGCAGAGCTATCCGTTCGTACGTCGGCGGCGCATCGTCCTCGACGATGCAGAGAACTGGCCATAAGCTATTCACGCTATACGACAGCTGTTCACGAGGACGACCTTGTCAGCACTCGACGCAATGCATAAAGGAGATGAGCTCCCCTGGTTCAATGAGACTTAATAATGATAACGTACGAATATTATAGGTGGAACGAAGACCAGGCAGTTCAGTGCAGCGAGCACAAGCCACCAGATCAGGCCATCGGGTAAGTCGTCTAACACCTGCGCTAATGTCGAGATATCTTCGCTTTCTTCTGCTCGCCTTATAAGGCCATTGAGTGTTGCGTCCCGCGCCCTCTCGAGGATGCCCGTTGTGAAATCGGGACTCATTTGGGTGTTGTTGGACGCCGCGCGCCCGAGGATCGCCTTCAAGACGCACAATCGATTACGATATCCTCCCCAAATGTACCAATCTAGATGCACCGGCCAAGAAATGGAGAATTGCGCGAGACCTCGGAAAGCCCAGAAGTGTATATAGATCGCTTATATCGTTACGTAGATAATGAGCGGAAGGGCGAGTGGAAAAGGGGACTGTAGGGAGGGCGATTATTAAGAAGGCGTCAGATAGCGAAAAGTATGAAAGCATTGAGGAGTGACTGTGATAAGGGAAGCATTACCGGGGGGGCGCAGATATTGAATTTGAGATTCAGGATACGTCCTTCGTAACACTGAGCGAAAGTACGAGGTATACCCAGGTACCTTGGTAAATATTGCCAAGTTCGGACAAAGATGGGGCTCGGATGCAATTGGCTGGGCACTTAGAAGGTACCTTGGCAAGCGGATCGCCGGTTTCTTTCCAAGGTTGTTGGCTCGTTGGTTATTTCAAGAAAATTCATTCTATGTACGGCGCATTCCACTGGTTGGACAAGAAAAGCGCGACATGCGACACAATTGATTGATTGATTCCTCTGGTTGTTCGTCCCTCCCGTCCCTCCTTTTCCTTGCCTTGTCCTGGCCGTTCAGGTTGCAGCCGCCCACGTCACGGAACAAAACCAACGCAAGCCTCATGCGAACCGGAGTCGGACTTTTCGTCAGTAACCCGTACCACTTGGATTCGATTGCGCCTACGAGACAGTTGTGAGACGCCAATTGCAAAGATAAAAGAAGGCTTCAGAAGACTCTCAACGCATTATCCACCTGGGTAAATAATCTGCTTGTTCCATTGGCACTATTAGCGTACAAATTCAAAGGGTTCGACACTATCTGAGAAATTCATTACTTAGCTATGTAGAGGAGGCTTGAGGGGACTTGTCGAAGAAACTCAACGAACGGCGAGAATTCAGGCCTCTCATTGGCTTTCCTCCGGCTCCTGCGATGTGGGGTTTTGCGCCCCCCGCCTGAGTGGCACCGGTGGGACATGGCTCGATGAGCCGGGGGCCAACGCTCCCGGGGGAGTGTGCGTTAGCGCTCTGTGGCACTCTACTGTACTACTGTATGTACGCAAATCTGCGTGGCTCGGCGGCTCGTCCGGCACGTTCGGCATCTATTGTTAGCTCCTGTCGTTCGCAGTTTGAAGAGGCGCTTACGCTACGTTTCGGGAGGAGAAGGGAAACAAGACAACATAAGAATTGTGCTCGTTCACTCGCAGGTTGGATGTTGGATCACGCGATTTCAATATTTCGCTCGGGGCTCTACCTTACAGTAATCTAGCTCTTGTGATGGATAGGAGGAGATTGTACTGAAGTACGTAGAGGCAGCCTCTAGCAAGCGCGAAGTGGGCCGATGCCGCCATTGCTCGCGAAATTCGGGTTTAACCTATTCGTACTCGTACAGACATGGGGCCTGTATTCTGCGAAGTTTATGTACTTACTATCACGACGATTGCGCGCAATCGATGATTGGGGGCTGGGACAGCAATAATACGTAATCCCGCTATCTCTTGGGGTGCCCATAAGGCCACATACTAGCCTGTAACCGCATACTCGGTTTAGCCTTGGAATAAATGGGAAATTTATAGCCAGTCAAATAACAAGGATTTGACGTTTTATAGAAGTATATTATTGTATTCGGTTAGTGTCATTGCCGCTACCGGTTACTGTGTGACCTTATCACGCCCGAGGTGATAAGGGTCAATTTTGGTCAAGTAAGAACCGGCATTGGCGCATCGTGATATGGAGCATTTTTAAATGGTCGGCGTTATATTATAAAGCGCTAGACGATATTTGCGCCGTGACCACTAAGGTATTTTTCGTACTCTATTTTTCGTACTCGCATTCGCGCTCGCGCTCAATGAATCAAGAGCTGCAGCTGCACTGCATGGCCCTGCCTGTTCTGGGCACATCGCCCGTCCACCGCGTCTCCTCATCCCTATCTCCGGCGTACTCCTTGCCATCGAACGTGCGCCCGGCCCACCCGTCCTCGAAAGGGTGCAGCGACATGTGCATGATCCGGTCGAGCACGTCCCTCTCACCGTTCTTCTCCACCCTCTTGATCACCTCGTCAAGGATCCAGCCCCTGGGGATGAAGCTTGGGTTGACCTTCTTCATGGCCCGAATCCTCCCCTGATCCTGCTCCTCGGAAAGCGCTTGTCCATCGCTCCAGTCTTCGAGGATGCGTTGCCGCCACTTGCCAAGCCACTCGCCGACCCGATTCCGGCCCCCCTCGTCGCCTCCCTTGCCCGTGAGGACGTCTTGGTAGAAGAAGACGCCGGCCTTCTCCTGCCTCGCCTCTTCCGTCTCGAGCTCGCTGAGCTTCACGTTGCTCAGTCGACGGAAGAAGAGGTTGAAGTCCAGCTCCAGAGCTTCCATGCTATCCAAGATTTCGCTGAAGAGCTCGTCGAAGTCGCTGTCCTTGAAATTCTTCAGGCCCAGCCTGGCGGTCATGCACTTCTTGTACTCCCCCAAGAAGACGGCCTTGTACTCCTCGCCGATTTGCATGATGATCTTCTCGGCTCTTTTGATGATCTCGTCGGCCTCCTCTTCTTTGACCCCGTCTTTGATGAAGGTTTCGTCGTCGACTCGTGATGCCGCCCCTATAAGCTCGCCTAGTGCCTCCCCTAGTCGCACCAGATTCCACCAGATGATACTCGGCTGATTGCGGTAGCTGTACCGTAAGGCGTAATCGTCGTGATTGGGTGTGTACGCGGGGTCGAAATTGTCCATGAAGGCGAATGGGCCGTAGTCCATGCTCAGTCCGAAGAGGGAAGTGTTGTCGGTATTCAGCACCCCATTCATGAACCCGTATGCTTGCCACTTGGCGACTGTGAGTGCGTTGCGCCGCACGATCTCTCGGAATAGGCGCGTGAAGCGGTTCTCGGCCGAGTCGGGTGGTCCTTCGATCGCATCGGCAGAAACATTGCGTCCCGGCACAGGAGAGTCGGCGGCTTTGTCTGGATTCTCGAGGCGGCTAGGTAGGTTCTCCCATCCACCGAAGACGTCTTCGGCAACATACGTCGCCAGCTTGCGGATGAGATCTCTATCACCCCGCGCGCGTAGGAGATCAAACGTGCCGATGCGCAACCAACTCTGCGCAAAACGCGCCACGATGGCACCGGGCTCGATAGTCTCACGACGCACTTTGACCTCCGGCAGGAGCGTCAGGCTCAGCGCCCTCGTGGTCGGCACACCAAGCGCATTAAGGGCCTCGCTGACGATGAACTCACGTATGCTGCTCCTCAACACGGCCTTCCCGTCGGCAAAGCGACTATACGGCGTCAACCCCGCGCCCTTCAGTTGCAACTCGTACCTGACGCCCGAGCTCGGGTTCGTCGTCTCGAACAGCGAGATAGCGCGCCCGTCCCCGAGCTGCCCGGCCCACTGGCCGAACTGGAAGCCGCCGTAGCACTGCGCCCACGGATATCCGCCCGTGCTTCCCTCCTCGTCCCAGCCCTGGATCTTGTTCCCCGCGACCGTGTCCACGAAGTCCTCGGTGTACTCGTCGCCCTCCCGGATCCCGAGGTCGCGCATCGCGGCCGGGCTCACGGCCAGCAGTTGTGGCCGCGCGACAGGCTGCGGGCGCACCCACGTGTAGAGGGCGTCGCGGACCTGCCGCGGCCGTATCTGGTCTCGCGGCGTCTTGTGAGAGTCGGCGGGCGTCGGGAGCAGCGGGTCGGCCGGCAGCTTCGACGTGAAGCTCCAGGACTTGGGTATGTCGTTTATGGATGCGCCGCTGCCATTTGTCGCGGCGGCCGCTGAGGAAAAGTTCGACGCCATTTGCGCGATGTTTATCCGGGGAATGAGGCTTCCGCACAGGATTTCGTGGAAAAGCATGTAGGATGGGTTTGACCTATAACCCTCCTACCGTAGAGGGGGCTGCGGAATACTCAAGCTATCAGAAACACAACCCAAACGAAGAGGATATGGGAGCGCTTCGTCGGCCAGTTGCAGGAAGGCGCGTGATGAGGTATAAAGGCTGCGGTGAACGTCTTAAGTTGAGATTTTTAGGTATAAGTATAAGTAGGTAGGTGAGTATATTGGTAGAGTAGATAGAGTGGCGACGTTAGGAAGCTTGCAAGCTGTGCTACGTTAACCGCATTCGCCTTCCATCGGACAGCAGTAATACGTACAGACTCTAATTTGTCAGCAAAGCGACGGAGAAGAAGGTCCTTTATTAGGAATTCCTTTTTGAACCAATCGAAGAGTAAGACAGGTAGTCTATAAACCGGATCATAGAAAAGGCCTCTATGAAGTCAATTGCTGTGGCGATAAGAAGCAGAGCAGGTACCCTCCCCGGAGCCCCCACCACCGCTCCGAATATGGGCCCCCACGGATACTGTAGCTACAGGGGCTATAGCGGGATAACGTCATTATCAGGAAAATTACCCCTCATCGTCACACAAGGACGACCCCGCTAAATGCATATTCACTTTTCGAGGGCATCGGGCCGCACATCGATATTCGCTATCAAGTAGACTGCTTTTCAGCGGCAGTCCAAGACTTTTCATATATTTACTCGATCTCTAAAAGTTACGCATTCTGGTTGTCCGGTTCTAGCTACAGTAGATGAAAGGACTGGAATTGGTAGGCTATCTAAAAGATGCCCGCTATAGATACTGAACACACCCGCAATATGTAATACACATGAGCACTGAACATAGCGCTCCCCTGCGTCACTACCATTGACCGATTCTGCGGCTGCTGTTGATATGGGGTTATTAAAGGGGTACCTTGGTTCGGGAGATCGAGCATACTTCACACCTGCGTGGGTTCAGTAAAACTATGTTTCGCTCTATCGGTCCGTAGGTTAAAACCGACAACTGTAGCGCATACAATGCATTCCATCATGTCCGCCTTCAAGCCCACTGTCTCGGCCAAGCGCCGAAGCAACACCCGGAGCATATCCCTTCACTGGAGTTAAACGACGGCAATGACATCCCACTCGTACGCGCTCTACCCGAAATAGCGAGAGAAGCACTAACTCATTGTAATCGATACGGCTTGCATACGGCCTGGGAACGGCTCGGATGAAGGGTCAGGAAGCCGACGTAACCAGGGTCACGGTTGCGGCGTTCCTACTCGATGGGTTATATGTCAATGAACTTGCTTACGTGAGCATACATCGTTGTGGAGGCGTTCTCTAGTTTGCGCACATCCCATCAGGGTTCATTGGAACCCGGAATGGCTTCAGGTACTCTCCCATGTGTAATTTTGATTCACTGTTACGAAATGGAACCGTGGGAATAGGGCAAATTGAGGATAGTGAGGATATCTTCGGATGTTGCAACAGCTTCAGTTCAGTCGGTCTTGACACGGCTATATCTCCCTGCGAGTGCCCATGACGGGCAATAGGCCTGCGCATGGCCGGAATCGAAGGCTTCTTTTTTTTTTTTTTTTTTTTTTTTTTGGGGGGGGGGGGGGG